>LR999963.1:123774750-124026732 GCA_905220375.1 Tachina fera | reverse complement strand
ATCAAACACAAAACTGGCCCCAGTATGCTCCCCTGTGGCACACCGGATGATATAGATTCGAGCACACTCATGAATTCTCCTTCCACAACCGTGAACTTCCGGGTAGTAATGTAACTTTCTAATAAATTCCGAAAATTTATTGGTAGATATGATTACTACTTCTTTTCTTCACATGTTCTTCTTATACATTGAACCAATCTATGCGTTTGTTCAACTTATTGGCCTGTATGACTCTGCCTTGGTAAGATCTTTGCCCAGCTTTGGAATCATTTTAAATTTTGCAAGATTCCAGCTGTGGGGATAATACTCTAGTCGTAAAATGGCATTAAAAATTTATAACATGATTCGAATTGCAATACGAGGCAATTTTGTTAGCATTTGGTTACTAATTCCATCAATACCCGGTGCTTTCTTTGGGTTGAGTTCAGCAATTACATTTTGTACATCACACATTTTAAATTTTATGGGTCGAGGGGGTAGCGCAACTACACTCGGGAAATCAACAACACCAGTACATGTGTTTGGGGTAAATACGGATTTTAAATGCTCTGCAAACAAGTTACCTTTTTCAATATCACTCCTGGCCGAAACTCCGGTAGAAGTCCGCAGAGGTGGTTTAAGCTCAACGGTTGTTTTAATTTTTTTCGCAGCGCGCCACAAAGGTTAATTAGATGCAGTAATTCGATTCTATGAGGGGAGTAAATTGATGATATGACAAATTTTGTGCAAAAATTTTCGACACAAATATTCGTTGCTTGCAGATGTTCTTCACAAATGTTGTCAAGAATATAATGATTGAGTCTTGACTTTAACAGAATTGTTGATCCGGCGCAAGCTCTTTCTCTTGGGTCCTTTGAATAATATAAAATGTAGCCATTAGTTTTGAATGGACTTCTTGAAGTCAAATGAGTCTCATAAACCAACATTATATCAATATTTTTTTCCGCGAGGAAATGCTCAAGTTCATTTTTATGTTGGCGATTGCCTTCCAAAAACATATCTTTAACGTGTTAATGGCTTGTTAACTAATGCTTGAAGCAGAGTATTCAGCATTATCAGCATATCTTGCATCATGGTAGTCATATTTGTTGTAAAGTTGTTTATAGTTAGCACCAGATTCTCAATAGTAGCTTCAAGGCGACTAAACTTAAAGCTTGAATTTGCATTCGTTGAATTATTTGGCGGTGAAACATTTTGTGTGGGAATAGAACTAGCCTTAGCAGCATCGGCATACAATACACGTTAAGTAACTGGTTGGCTCACTTGATCAAAATTGGCGGAGTACGCGTTTAATGGTTGAGATGGAGCTAATTTAGGTTTTTGCACCGTAGCCTGCTTGACAAAAGAGTACACAGGACATCATCTGTAGTTAGCGGTGCAATTACCTCCACAATTACTTCATTTTTTTTCTTCTAGATCTTTAGGTTTAGTATAACCAGCAGCACCGTGCAATTCACCGCAGATAACACAACTGGAGGTAACTTGCAGGGGTCCAGAACGCTTGTGTGGTTCTTCAACTGTAATTTTTTTGGTATAAGAGATATTTTAACATATAAATTGGATGAGTCTCATTTTTTTCAATTTTATATCGTTTGGCACAAGTTCGACGGGAAATAGAGGTTGAGGAATCTTCTCCCTTTTTATTATGTTAGATACATTTTTTACCTTAAAACTCTGGAAGACGAGTGCATCATTTATTTCTTCGGGAGCAACATAGGAATCTATGCCCTTCAATACGATCTGCAGGCCTTTAGCACTCTTAAGCTGTGTAAAAACTTTTTTTACTTTTTTTAAATTCAGAAATCATTTTGCGAAAATCTTTTTCTTCATAAATTTGAATTTTGGTTTCATCAATATTACCACGTTTTATTCTCACCAATGACTGAAATTAAATTTTTAATAAGAGCGTTTGAATTTTTATACCCTTTACCAAAAAAAATGGTAAAAGGGAATATATAGGTTTGTCATTCCGTGCGTAATTTCCACAATATTAATAAGCGACACATAAAGTATATATATTCTGTATCCTTATGCATAGGGAAGACGAACAAGGGATGTCCGTCCTTCTGTACGTTTCCGAAGCTCCCAGAACAGCTAGAGACTTCGTTCTTGGACTGGTGTGTCAGAAATTTTCCAAAAATTTTGCTATTAAAAATGAGCAAAACCAACAGATGGTTTCAGAGCTGGAAAACTCAAACTCTATTTTCCCATACAAAATAAGTACCGAAAACTAGTTTTTATTACTTTTTTATTAAATTATCTTATTATATACTTCAGTATGAATAAAATTGGTGTTTCTAATTTAAAAAAAAATAAAAAAAGGTAAAAAGACGTTTACAGGGTTGGAAAAATTTTAAATTTTTTCTTATAATTAAACATATTTTATGTTTTCAGAAAAAGGCTATTTTCTCAGGAACCGTAAGAGCTACTGATCTGAAATTTGAACAGAGTGTGTAGAACTTTGGTCACTACAACAACAAAAATATGAAAGTTAAAAATTGAAGGGTGTTCCAAAACGAGCATCGAATAAATATTAAAATCCCATGTTATATACATATATACAATTGTATGTACATATGTATGTATGTATATACACACTTGATATTTGTAAAATTACTGTATTTTTATACAGACTACAACAATTAACACTAATATTTATAAAAATTAAAATTACAGGGTGTTCTATCGGCTTATGTAATTTTGACTATGTAATTTTGACAACTTGCTCTATCTTGGTAACCGTAGGAGGCAAAGTCTTGAAATTTTCAAAAACGGTAAAACAAAAAATTCCCAAAATTATAAAATCGCCAAACCGAAAAAAATCGCCAAAACCCGAAAAAATCACCTAAACGAAAAAAGCAAAAAATTTAAAAAATTCTAGCACTTAAATAATTGCAAAAATTAAAAAAATCGCTAAAATGGAAAATATCTCCAAAATGAAAAAAAATCAACAAAATACAAAATCCACAAAAACTTTAAAAATCGCTTAAAGGAGAAAAAAGCACCAAAACTAAAAAAATCAACAAATTAAAACAACCGACAAAACGAAAAAAAATCGCTAAAATAAAAAAAATTGTCAAAATGAAAAAAATCAACAAATTAAAAACACTAAAAAAAACTTAAAAAATTGCCAAAACGAGAAAAAAGCACTGAAACTAAATAAAGCACAAAATAAAAAAAAATTACCAAACCCGAAAAAGATCACAAAAACGAAAAAAGCACCAAATTGGAAAAAATCTACAAAATGAATATCGCTAAAACGAAAAAAAGCACCCAAATGATAAAAAAATTTGCCAATATAAAAATAAGCGCCACAAACTTTGCTACCTTCATAGCGAACAGTTGATTAGCGGAATTTTTTCTTACATAAAAAACAAACAATAAATTATAAAAAAAATATTCGTAGTACATATTATTCGTAATAGGTACATATTGACTTTAATAAATAAGCTTTATTGCTTTGATAATATTTTTTACATAGTGGAAATAACAAATACAAAAAAAACGCAAACAAAAAAAATAAACAGTGACATTGAGGAATACTCTATACGAGTACCTCAAACACAGACAAACAATCATAAATTGCAAAAACAAAAAACCGTAAACAAAAAAACACAAAAAGTGCCCTTGAGGAATACTCTATGAAGTGAAATTATGAAGTGAGTTCTAACGGCAGAAATGCCTATTTTACTGTGAGTTCTGAAGCTCTTAATGAAAAAAATAGTAATAATAAATCTAATGAAAGTATTTTTTTAACGGCAAAGCCAATTTTTTGTCAGCGATCAAGCTCGCTTTGTCCAATGTCAAATAGTAGTGATTCATTAACATTACAGTTGCCTAGTACTTCTTCATATAAGTCAGTAATATCAGCCCCTTCAGGCTCGTATTCGTCACTTAACAAAGTTATCACTACAGATAACAGTATTTCAAAACCCAAGGTGCAAGTTGGTATGGACAGATATATAACCGTGGTAAAGCGTGGGCGAAGCCCAAATTCTTCAAAAATTTCATCCGCACCAAGTGGGGAACCTACTTACTGGCCTACTGACGTACGAAAAATACTCCAGTCGTAAAATGGCATTAAAAATGAATAGCAGGATTCTAATTGCAGTATGAGGTAACTTAATCAGCATCTGGTTACTAATTCCATCCATACCGGGAGCTTTTTTTGGTTGAGTTCGGCAATTAGTTTTTGTACATCACACATCGTAAATTTTAAGGGTCGAGGCGGTAGAGCAACTACACTGGGCAAATCAGCAACACCAGTACATGTATTTGGTGTAAATACGGATTTTAAATGCTCAAAATATAACCAAAAAAAATCGTTTAAGTTTTCAAAAGTATATTAATGTTAAAAATAGGAACCACATAGATTTAAAAAAATAAATAGTACAGAGAGCAAACAGATTTAAATTTGCTTAATTTTTGTTTTTGTAACTTACAAACAATTTCTTAGTATGATTCTTGAGGGTCTCTTATTTTTTTTAAACTATATTCAATTTATATTATTATATATTTTTTATACTACTGCTCGATGCAAACAGATTAGTTTTTAGATATATTTTGTTCTTGTAAATTATTCTCAAAGATTAAACTTGTTTTTTAGATAAATCACTTATTTAATTGCAAACTTGTTTATTTTTCATATTTTCTTAAATTTTTTTATTTTTATTTTTTTTATGCATGTTTTTTATTTATTGTATCTTCATATATGAACTAACAATAAGTATTCAAATCTTAAATCTAACATAAAATTAATAGGCCCGACCAATGTCAAACATAACTAAGTGATAGTTGTAAAGCCCCGTTCAGACTATTATACAAGCATTAATACTTTTTTGGGAAATGCAGCTCTGACATGTTGAGTTGTTATTGTTTTTTTGAATTTTTTGAAATAAATATAAGACCAGGGATGCATTTTCGTCAAAAGTATTAATACTTGTATTATAGTCTGAGTGGCCCTTAAATAATACATTAGTAGTAATAAGCAAAAAAGTATTTTCAAGCAACTTCATTCGGAGTGTTTAGTTATAGAGCCCTTGTATATCTCTTTTTTAAACGGATGTGTCCAGTAAAGTTCAAAATATTACGAGCAAGCGGATTAGGATGTGACTCGAGTTTTGTTAGATATTTGCCAGCGTATTTTGCAATTTCTTCAGTCACTAGTGGCATATTTAAATCACGATGTATATTTGAATTCTTAATGTACCATGGAGCAGATGTTATTAACCTTAAAGTTTTGTTTTGTCTTCATTGAATTCTCTCTACATTGGAAGCAGAAGCAGCGCCCCATAACTGGATACCGTAACACCATATTGGCTTTAAAAGCGACTTGTATATTAAAAGTTTGCAGTCTAGGCTGAGTGTTGAATTTCTGCCAATCAGCCAATGTACCTGAGTTAATTTTAGTTTCATTTGAGTTAACTTATAGTCAATGTGATGTTTCCATGTAAGCCGTCGATCGAGGTGTATACCAAGATATTTCACATCTGAATGTTGAGGAACAAGTTGATTATTAATCCGAATGGGGGAACAAGTATCTCTTCGTAAGGTAAATGTTATATGGACACACTTTTGTTCATTTACCTTAATTCTCCATAAGTTTAACCATAGTTCCATCTGGCTAATGTGTTCCTGGAGTTTTCGGGATGCCTCATCAGGGTTTTCGTGCATACTAAGCCAGCGGTATCGTTGGCAAATGTAGAAGTGTGGATACTACTGCTCACAGGCATATCACAAGTATAAATCAAATATAAAAATGGCCCTAGTATACTGCCCTGTGGCACACTGGATGAGATAGTTTCAGACATACTCATAAAGTGTCCTTCCACAACTGTAAATTTTCGTGCAAGAATGTAACTTTTCAAAAGATTTAGAATGTTTATTGGTAAGTATGTTTTCAATTTCAAAATCATGCCTTTATGCCACACTTTATTTGTTGTAAAGTTGTTTATAGTTAGCACCAGATTCTCAATAGTAGATTCAAGGCGACTAAACTTAAAGCTTTGCATTAGTTGAATTATTTGGCGGTGAAACAATTTGTGTGGGAATAGAACTAGCCTTAGCAGCATCGGCATACGTTACACGTTAAGTAACTGGTTGGCTCACTTGAGCAAAAGTGGCGGAGTACGCGTTTAATGGTTGAGATGGAGCTAATTTAGGTTTTTGCACCGTAGCCTGCTTGACGAAAGAGTACACAGGACATCCTCTGTAGTTAGCGGTGCAATTACCTCCACAATTACTTCATTTTTTTTCTGCTAGATCTTTAGGTTTAGTATAACCAGCAGCACCGTGCAATTCACCGCAGATAACACAAACTGGAGGTAACTTGCAGGGGTCCAGAACGCTTGTGTGGTTCTTCAACTGTAATTTTTTTGGTATAAGAGATATTTTAACATATAAATTGGATGAGTCTCATTTTTTTCAATTTTATATCGTTTGGCACAAGTTCGACGGGAAATAGAGGTTGAGGAATCTTCTCCCTTTTTATTATGTTAGATACATTTTTTACCTTAAAACTCTGGAAGACGAGTGCATCATTTATTTCTTCGGGAGCAACATAGGAATCTATGCCCTTCAATACGATCTGCAGGCCTTTAGCACTCTTAAGCTGTGTAAAAACTTTTTTTACTTTTTTTAAATTCAGAAATCATTTTGCGAAAATCTTTTTCTTCATAAATTTGAATTTTGGTTTCATCAATATTACCACGTTTTATTCTCACCAATGACTGAAATTAAATTTTTAATAAGAGCGTTTGAATTTTTATACCCTTTACCAAAAAAAATGGTAAAAGGGAATATATAGGTTTGTCATTCCGTGTGTAATTTCCACAATATTAATAAGCGACACATAAAGTATATAAGTATATTCTGTATCCTTATGCATAGGGAAGACGAACAAGGGATGTCCGTCCTTCTGTACGTTTCCGAAGCTCCCAGAACAGCTAGAGACTTCGTTCTTGGACTGGTGTGTCAGAAATTTTCCAAAAATTTTGCTATTAAAAATGAGCAAAACCAACAGATGGTTTCAGAGCTGGAAAACTCAAACTCTATTTTCCCATACAAAATAAGTACCGAAAACTAGTTTTTATTACTTTTTTATTAAATTATCTTATTATATACTTCAGTATGAATAAAATTTGTGTTTCTAATTTAAAAAAAAAATAAAAAAGGTAAAAAGACGTTTACAGGGTTGGAAAAATTTTTAATTCTTTCTTATAATTAAACATATTTTATGTTTTCAGAAAAAGGCTATTTTCTCAGGAACCGTAAGAGCTACGAATAAATATTAAAATCCCATGTTATATACATATATACAATTGTATGTACATATGTATGTATATACACACTTGATATTTGTAAAATTACTGTATTTTTATACAGACTACAACAATTAACACTAATATTTATAAAAATTAAAATTACAGGGTGTTCTATCGGCTTATGTAATTTTGACTATGTAATTTTGACAACTTGCTCTATCTTGGTAACCGTAGGAGGCAAAGTCTTGAAATTTTCAAAAACGGTAAAACAAAAAATTCCCAAAATTATAAAATCGCCAAACCGAAAAAAATCGCCAAAACCCGAAAAAATCACCTAAACGAAAAAAGCAAAAAATTTAAAAAATTCTAGCACTTAAATAAATTGCAAAAATTAAAAAAATCGCTAAAATGGAAAATATCTCCAAAATGAAAAAAAATCAACAAAATACAAAATCCACAAAAACTTTAAAAATCGCTTAAAGGAGAAAAAAGCACCAAAACTAAAAAAATCAACAAATTAAAACAACCGACAAAACGAAAAAAAATCGCTAAAATAAAAAAAATTGTCAAAATGAAAAAAATCAACAAATTAAAAACACTAAAAAAAAACTTAAAAAATTGCCAAAACGAGAAAAAAGCACTGAAACTAAATAAAGCACAAAATAAAAAAAAATTACCAAACCCGAAAAAGATCACAAAAACGAAAAAAGCACCAAATTGGAAAAAATCTACAAAATGAATATCGCTAAAACGAAAAAAAGCACCCAAATGATAAAAAAATTTGCCAATATAAAAATAAGCGCCACAAACTTTGCTACCTTCATAGCGAACAGTTGATTAGCGGAATTTTTTCTTACATAAAAAACAAACAATAAATTATAAAAAAAATATTCGTAGTACATATTATTCGTAATAGGTACATATTGACTTTAATAAATAAGCTTTATTGCTTTGATAATATTTTTTACATAGTGGAAATAACAAATACAAAAAAAAACGCAAACAAAAAAAATAAACAGTGACATTGAGGAATACTCTATACGAGTACCTCAAACACAGACAAACAATCATAAATTGCAAAAACAAAAAACCGTAAACAAAAAAACACAAAAAGTGCCCTTGAGGAATACTCTATGAAGTGAAATTATGAAGTGAGTTCTAACGGCAGAAATGCCTATTTTACTGTGAGTTCTGAAGCTCTTAATGAAAAAAATAGTAATAATAAATCTAATGAAAGTATTTTTTTAACGGCAAAGCCAATTTTTTGTCAGCGATCAAGCTCGCTTTGTCCAATGTCAAATAGTAGTGATTCATTAACATTACAGTTGCCTAGTACTTCTTCATATAAGTCAGTAATATCAGCCCCTTCAGGCTCGTATTCGTCACTTAACAAAGTTATCACTACAGATAACAGTATTTCAAAACCCAAGGTGCAAGTTGGTATGGACAGATATATAACCGTGGTAAAGCGTGGGCGAAGCCCAAATTCTTCAAAAATTTCATCCGCACCAAAGATGTCTAGGGATAACAGCGCATCCTCAACTAATCGCCAAAACCGTTTTAAAATTTTGCAAGATGAGAACGACAAACCCGATGTATCGTCGAATAATACATCCAAGCCGCCACCAATCTACTTGAGAGAAAAAAATTCAAATAACCTTATTAAAAAATGAAAGTCGGTCATTGGTGAAAATAAATTCCACATTGTCCCAATAAAACGTGGCAACATCGATGAAACGAAAATTCAAATTTATGACGAAAAGGATTTCCGCAAAATGGTTTCTGAATTTGAAACAAAATAAAAAAACAAGCTTCTACACATACCAGCTTAAGAGCGCTAAAGGCATGCAGATCGTATTGTAGGGCATAGATTCTTATGTTGTCCCTGAAGAAATAAGAGATGCTCCCGTCCTACTGGGATTTAAAGTAAAGAATGTATCTAACATAATGAACAGAAAAAAGGTACCCCAACCCCTATTTCGTATTGAACTGGAGCCGAATGATATACAGTTGAAAAAAAACGGGATTCATCCTATTTATAGCCTAAAATACCTTTTATACAGAAAAATCACAGTTGAAGAGCCACATAAGCGTGCAGGTCCCGTGCAGAGTCATACTTGCCAAGAATATGGCCATACAAAAGCTTACTGCAATTTACCTACAGTGTGTGTTATCTGCGGTGAATTGCACGGTACTGCAAGTTGTACCAAACCAAAAGATCAAGCGGAAAAAAATGCAGTAATTGTGGAGGATAACTACAGAGGATGTCCTGTGTACTCTTTCGTCAAGCAGGCTATGGTGCAAAAACCTAAATTAGCTCCAGCTCAACCATTAAACGCGTACTCCGCCACTTTTGCTCAAGTGAGCCAACCAGTTACTGCACGTGTATCGTAAGCCAATGCTGCTAAGGCTAGTTCTATTCCCACACAAAATGTTTACCCGCCAAATAATTCAACGAATGCAAATTCAAGCTTTAACTTTAGTCGCCTTGAAGGTACTATTGAGAATCTGGTGCTAACTATAAACAACTTTACAACAAATATGACTACCATGATGCAAGAAATGCTGAGAATGCAGAATACTCTGCTTCAAGCATTACTTAACAAGCCATGAACACGTTAAAAATATGTTTCTGGAACGCAAACAGCATTCGCCAACTTAAAAATTAACTTGAGCACTTCCTCACGGAAAAAAATATTAATATAATGTTGGTCTCTGAGACTCATTTGACTTCTAGAAGTCTCTTTAAAATGAATGGCTACACTTTATATGATATAAAGGACCCTAGAAGGAAGGCATGCGGTGGATCAGCAATTCTAATAAAGTCCAGACTCAAGCACTATATTCTTGACAACATTTGTGAAGAACACCTACAAGCAACAAATATCTGCATTGAAAATTTTTGTACAAATTTCGTGATATCTTCAATGTACTCCCCTCCCAGATTTTCAATCACTGGGGAACAATACGAGAAATTCTACAAATCTCTTGGACCTTGTTTCGTAGCAGCTGGCGACTACAATGCTAAGCATACGTTCTGGGATTCGCGTTTTATTACGCCTAGAGGTAGGGCGTTGTTCAACACAATTTTAAAAATGGGCTTGGATGTTATTTCAAGTGGGGAACCTACTTACTGGCCTACTGACGTACGAAAAATACTCCAGTCGTAAAATGGCATTAAAAATGAATAGCAGGATTCTAATTGCAGTACGAGGTAACTTAATCAGCATCTGGTTACTAATTCCATCCATACCGGGAGCTTTTTTTGGTTGAGTTCGACAATTAGTTTTTGTACATCACACATCGTAAATTTTAAGGGTCGAGGCGGTAGAGCAACTACACTGGGCAAATCAGCAACACCGGTACATGTATTTGGTGTAAATACGGATTTTAAATGCTCAAAATATAACCAAAAAAAATCGTTTAAGTTTTCAAGAGTATATTAATGTTAAAAATAGGAACCACATAGAATAATAGAAAAAAATAAATAGTACAGAGAGCAAACAGATTTAAATTTGCTTAATTTTTGTTTTTGTAACTTACAAACAATTTCTTAGTATGATTCTTGAGGGTCTCTTATTTTTTTTAAACTATATTCAATTTATATTATTATATATTTTTTATACTACTGCTCGATGCAAACAGATTAGTTTTTAGATATATTTTGTTCTTGTAAATTATTCTCAAAGATTAAACTTGTTTTTTAGATAAATCACTTATTTAATTGCAAACTTGTTTATTTTTCATATTTTCTTAAATTTTTTTATTTTTATTTTTTTTTATGCATGTTTTTTATTTATTGTATCTTCATATATGAACTAACAATAAGTATTCAAATCTTAAATCTAACATAAAATTAATAGGCCCGACCAATGTCAAACATAACTAAGTGATAGTTGTAAAGCCCCGTTCAGACTATTATACAAGCATTAATACTTTTTTGGGAAATGCAGCTCTGACATGTTGAGTTGTTATTGTTTTTTTGAATTTTTTGAAATAAATATAAGACCAGGGATGCATTTTCGTCAAAAGTATTAATACTTGTATTATAGTCTGAGTGGCCCTTAAATAATACATTAGTAGTAATAAGCAAAAAAGTATTTTCAAGCAACTTCATTCGGAGTGTTTAGTTATAGAGCCCTTGTATATCTCTTTTTTAAACGGATGTGTCCAGTAAAGTTCAAAATATTACGAGCAAGCGGATTAGGATGTGACTCGAGTTTTGTTAGATATTTGCCAGCGTATTTTGCAATTTCTTCAGTCACTAGTGGCATATTTAAATCACGATGTATATTTGAATTCTTAATGTACCATGGAGAAGATGTTATTAACCTTAAAGTTTTGTTTTGTCTTCGTTGAATTCTCTCTACATTGGAAGCAGAAGCAGCGCCCCATAACTGGATACCGTAACACCATATTGGCTTTAAAAGCGACTTGTATATTAAAAGTTTGCAGTCTAGGCTGAGTGTTGAATTTCTGCCAATCAGCCAATGTACCTGAGTTAATTTTAGTTTCATTTGATTTAACTTATAGTCAATGTGATGTTTCCATGTAAGCCGTCGATCGAGGTGTATACCAAGATATTTCACATCTGAATGTTGAGGAACAAGTTGATTATTAATCCGAATGGGGGAACAAGTATCTCTTCGTAAGGTAAATGTTATATGGACACACTTTTGTTCATTTACCTTAATTCTCCATAAGTTTAACCATAGTTCCATCTGGCTAATGTGTTCCTGGAGTTTTCGGAATGCCTCATCAGGGTTTTCGTGCATACTAAGCCAGCGGTATCGTTGGCAAATGTAGAAGTGTGGATACTACTGCTCACAGGCATATCACAAGTATAAATCAAATATAAAAATGGCCCTAGTATACTGCCCTGTGGCACACTGGATGAGATAGTTTCAGACATACTCATAAAGTGTCCTTCCACAACTGTAAATTTTCGTGCAAGAATGTAACTTTTCAAAAGATTTAGAATGTTTATTGGTAAGTATGTTTTCAATTTCAAAATCATGCCTTTATGCCACACTTTATTTGTTGTAAAGTTGTTTATAGTTAGCACCAGATTCTCAATAGTAGATTCAAGGCGACTAAACTTAAAGCTTTGCATTAGTTGAATTATTTGGCGGTGAAACAATTTGTGTGGGAATAGAACTAGCCTTAGCAGCATCGGCATACGTTACACGTTAAGTAACTGGTTGGCTCACTTGAGCAAAAGTGGCGGAGTACGCGTTTAATGGTTGAGATGGAGCTAATTTAGGTTTTTGCACCGTAGCCTGCTTGACGAAAGAGTACACAGGACATCCTCTGTAGTTAGCGGTGCAATTACCTCCACAATTACTTCATTTTTTTTCTGCTAGATCTTTAGGTTTAGTATAACCAGCAGCACCGTGCAATTCACCGCAGATAACACAAACTGGAGGTAACTTGCAGGGGTCCAGAACGCTTGTGTGGTTCTTCAACTGTAATTTTTTTGGTATAAGAGATATTTTAACATATAAATTGGATGAGTCTCATTTTTTTCAATTTTATATCGTTTGGCACAAGTTCGACGGGAAATAGAGGTTGAGGAATCTTCTCCCTTTTTATTATGTTAGATACATTTTTTACCTTAAAACTCTGGAAGACGAGTGCATCATTTATTTCTTCGGGAGCAACATAGGAATCTATGCCCTTCAATACGATCTGCAGGCCTTTAGCACTCTTAAGCTGTGTAAAAAATTTTTTTACTTTTTTTAAATTCAGAAATCATTTTGCGAAAATCTTTTTCTTCATAAATTTGAATTTTGGTTTCATCAATATTACCACGTTTTATTCTCACCAATGACTGAAATTAAATTTTTAATAAGAGCGTTTGAATTTTTATACCCTTTACCAAAAAAAATGGTAAAAGGGAATATATAGGTTTGTCATTCCGTGCGTAATTTCCACAATATTAATAAGCGACACATAAAGTATATATATTCTGTATCCTTATGCATAGGGAAGACGAACAAGGGATGTCCGTCCTTCTGTACGTTTCCGAAGCTCCCAGAACAGCTAGAGACTTCGTTCTTGGACTGGTGTGTCAGAAATTTTCCAAAAATTTTGCTATTAAAAATGAGCAAAACCAACAGATGGTTTCAGAGCTGGAAAACTCAAACTCTATTTTCCCATACAAAATAAGTACCGAAAATAGTTTTTATTACTTTTTTATTAAATTAACTTATTATATACTTCAGTATGAATAAAATTGGTGTTTCTAATTTAAAAAAAAATAAAAAAGGTAAAAAGACGTTTACAGGGTTGGAAAAATTTTAAATTTTTTCTTATAATTAAAAATATTTTATGTTTTCAGAAAAAGGCTATTTTCTCAGGAACCGTAAGAGCTACTGATCTGAAATTTGAACAGAGTGTGTAGAACTTTGGTCACTACAACAACAAAAATATGAAAGTTAAAAATTGAAGGGTGTTCCAAAACGAGCATCGAATAAATATTAAAATCCCATGTTATATACATATATACAATTGTATGTACATATGTATGTATGTATATACACACTTGATATTTGTAAAATTACTGTATTTTTATACAGACTACAACAATTAACACTAATATTTATAAAAATTAAAATTACAGGGTGTTCTATCGGCTTATGTAATTTTGACTATGTAATTTTGACAACTTGCTCTATCTTGGTAACCGTAGGAGGCAAAGTCTTGAAATTTTCAAAAACGGTAAAACAAAAAATTCCCAAAATTATAAAATCGCCAAACCGAAAAAAATCGCCAAAACCCGAAAAAATCACCTAAACGAAAAAAGCAAAAAATTTAAAAAATTCTAGCACTTAAATAAATTGCAAAAATTAAAAAAATCGCTAAAATGGAAAATATCTCCAAAATGAAAAAAAATCAACAAAATACAAAATCCACAAAAACTTTAAAAATCGCTTAAACGAGAAAAAAGCACCAAAACTAAAAAAATCAACAAATTAAAACAACCGACAAAACGAAAAAAATCGCTAAAATAAAAAAAAATTGTCAAAATGAAAAAAATCAACAAATTAAAAACCCTAAAAAAAAACTTAAAAAATTGCCAAAACGAGAAAAAAGCACTGAAACTAAATAAAGCACAAAATAAAAAAAAAATTACCAAACCCGAAAAAGATCACAAAAACGAAAAAAGCACCAAATTGGAAAAAATCTACAAAATGAATATCGCTAAAACGAAAAAAAGCACCCAAATGATAAAAAAATTTGCCAATATAAAAATAAGCGCCACAAACTTTGCTACCTTCATAGCGAACAGTTGATTAGCGGAATTTTTTCTTACATAAAAAACAAACAATAAATTATAAAAAAAATATTCGTAGTACATATTATTCGTAATAGGTACATACTGACTTTAATAAATAAGCTTTATTGCTTTGATAATATTTTTTACATAGTGGAAATAACAAATACAAAAAAAACGCAAACAAAAAAAATAAACAGTGACATTGAGGAATACTCTATACGAGTACCTCAAACACAAACAAAAAAACACAAAAAGTGCCCTTGAGGAATACTCTATGAAGTGAAATTATGAAGTGAGCTCTAACGGCAGAAATGCCTATTTTACTGTGAGTTCTGAAGCTCTTAATGAAAAAAATAGTAATAATAAATCTAATGAAAGTATTTTTTTAACGGCAAAGCCAATTTTTTGTCAGCGATCAAGCTCGCTTTGTCCAATGTCAAATAGTAGTGATTCATTAACATTACAGTTGCCTAGTACTTCTTCATATAAGTCAGTAATATCATCCCCTTCAGGCTCGTATTCGTCACTTAACAAAGTTATCACTACAGATAACAGTATTTCAAAACCCAAGGTGCAAGTTGGTATGGACAGATATATAACCGTGGTAAAGCGTGGGCGAAGCCCAAATTCTTCAAAAATTTCATCCGCACCAAAGATGTCTAGGGATAACAGCGCATCCTCAACTAATCGCCAAAACCGTTTTAAAATTTTGCAAGATGAGAACGACAAACCCGATGTATCGTCGAATAAAACATCCAAGCCGCCACCAATCTACTTGAGAGAAAAAAATTCAAATAACCTTATTAAAAAATGAAAGTCGGTCATTGGTGAAAATAAATTCCACATTGTCCCAATAAAACGTGGCAACATCGATGAAACGAAAATTCAAATTTATGACGAAAAGGATTTCCGCAAAATGGTTTCTGAATTTGAAACAAAATAAAAAAACAAGCTTCTACACATACCAGCTTAAGAGCGCTAAAGGCATGCAGATCGTATTGTAGGGCATAGATTCTTATGTTGTCCCTGAAGAAATAAGAGATGCTCCCGTCCTACTGGGATTTAAAGTAAAGAATGTATCTAACATAATGAACAGAAAAAAGGTACCCCAACCCCTATTTCGTATTGAACTGGAGCCGAATGATATACAGTTGAAAAAAAACGGGATTCATCCTATTTATAGCCTAAAATACCTTTTATACAGAAAAATCACAGTTGAAGAGCCACATAAGCGTGCAGGTCCCGTGCAGAGTCATACTTGCAAAAAATATGGCCATACAAAAGCTTACTGCAATTTACCTACAGTGTGTGTTATCTGCGGTGAATTGCACGGTACTGCAAGTTGTACCAAACCAAAAGATTAAGCGGAAAAAAATGCAGTAATTGTGGAGGATAACTACAGAGGATGTCCTGTGTACTCTTTCGTCAAGCAGGCTATGGTGCAAAAACCTAAATTAGCTCCAGCTCAACCATTAAACGCGTACTCCGCCACTTTTGCTCAAGTGAGCCAACCAGTTACTGCACGTGTATCGTAAGCCAATGCTGCTAAGGCTAGTTCTATTCCCACACAAAATGTTTCACCGCCAAATAATTCAACGAATGCAAATTCAAGCTTCAACTTTAGTCGCCTTGAAGCTACTATTGAGAATCTGGTGCTAACTATAAACAACTTTACAACAAATATGACTACCATGATGCAAGAAATGCTGAGAATGCAGAATACTCTGCTTCAAGCATTACTTAACAAGCCATGAACACGTTAAAAATATGTTTCTGGAACGCAAACAGCATTCGCCAACTTAAAAATTAACTTGAACACTTCCTCACGGAAAAAAATATTAATATAATGTTGGTCTCTGAGACTCATTTGACTTCTAGAAGTCTCTTTAAAATGAATGGCTACACTTTATATGATATAAAGGACCCTAGAAGGAAGGCATGCGGTGGATCAGCAATTCTAATAAAGTCCAGACTCAAGCACTATATTCTTGACAACATTTGTGAAGAACACCTACAAGCAACAAATATCTGCATTGAAAATTTTTGTACAAATTTCGTGATATCTTCAATGTACTCCCCTCCCAGATTTTCAATCACTGGGGAACAATACTAGAAATTCTACAAATCTCTTGGACCTTGTTTCGTAGCA
The DNA here is from genome assembly GCA_905220375.1 of Tachina fera. Classification (NCBI taxonomy): domain Eukaryota; kingdom Metazoa; phylum Arthropoda; class Insecta; order Diptera; family Tachinidae; genus Tachina; species Tachina fera. The sequence continues at coordinate 124,010,042 of LR999963.1, read as the reverse complement.
GCTGGCGACTACAATGCTAAGCATACGTTCTGGGATTCGCGTTTTATTACGCCTAGAGTAGGGCGTTGTTCAACACAATTTTAAAAATGGGCTTGGATGTTATTTCAAGTGGGGAACCTACTTACTGGCCTACTGACGTACGAAAAATACTCCAGTCGTAAAATGGCATTAAAAATGAATAGCAGGATTCTAATTGCAGTATGAGGTAACTTAATCAGCATCTGGTTACTAATTCCATCCATACCGGGAGCTTTTTTTGGTTGAGTTCGGCAATTAGTTTTTGTACATCACACATCGTAAATTTTAAGGGTCGAGGCGGTAGAGCAACTACACTGGGCAAATCAGCAACACCAGTACATGTATTTGGTGTAAATACGGATTTTAAATGCTCAAAATATAACCAAAAAAAATCGTTTAAGTTTTCAAAAGTATATTAATGTTAAAAATAGGAACCACATAGATTTAAAAAAATAAATAGTACAGAGAGCAAACAGATTTAAATTTGCTTAATTTTTTTTTTGTAACTTACAAACAATTTCTTAGTATGATTCTTGAGGGTCTCTTATTTTTTTTAAACTATATTCAATTTATATTATTATATATTTTTTATACTACTGCTCGATGCAAACAGATTAGTTTTTAGATATATTTTGTTCTTGTAAATTATTCTCAAAGATTAAACTTGTTTTTTAGATAAATCACTTATTTAATTGCAAACTTGTTTATTTTTCATATTTTCTTAAATTTTTTTATTTTTATTTTTTTTTATGCATGTTTTTTATTTATTGTATCTTCATATATGAACTAACAATAAGTATTCAAATCTTAAATCTAACATAAAATTAATAGGCCCGACCAATGTCAAACATAACTAAGTGATAGTTGTAAAGCCCCGTTCAGACTATTATACAAGCATTAATACTTTTTTGGGAATGCAGCTCTGACATGTTGAGTTGTTATTGTTTTTTTGAATTTTTTGAAATAAATATAAGACCAGGGATGCATTTTCGTCAAAAGTATTAATACTTGTATTATAGTCTGAGTGGCCCTTAAATAATACATTAGTAGTAATAAGCAAAAAAGTATTTTCAAGCAACTTCATTCGGAGTGTTTAGTTATAGAGCCCTTGTATATCTCTTTTTTAAACGGATGTGTCCAGTAAAGTTCAAAATATTACGAGCAAGCGGATTAGGATGTGACTCGAGTTTTGTTAGATATTTGCCAGCGTATTTTGCAATTTCTTCAGTCACTAGTGGCATATTTAAATCACGATGTATATTTGAATTCTTAATGTACCATGGAGCAGATGTTATTAACCTTAAAGTTTTGTTTTGTCTTCATTGAATTCTCTCTACATTGGAAGCAGAAGCAGCGCCCCATAACTGGATACCGTAACACCATATTGGCTTTAAAAGCGACTTGTATATTAAAAGTTTGCAGTCTAGGCTGAGTGTTGAATTTCTGCCAATCAGCCAATGTACCTGAGTTAATTTTAGTTTCATTTGAGTTAACTTATAGTCAATGTGATGTTTCCATGTAAGCCGTCGATCGAGGTGTATACCAAGATATTTCACATCTGAATGTTGAGGAACAAGTTGATTATTAATCCGAATGGGGGAACAAGTATCTCTTCGTAAGGTAAATGTTATATGGACACACTTTTGTTCATTTACCTTAATTCTCCATAAGCTTAACCATAGTTCCATCTGGCTAATGTGTTCCTGGAGTTTTCGGGATGCCTCATCAGGGTTTTCGTGCATACTAAGCCAGCGGTATCGTTGGCAAATGTAGAAGTGTGGATACTACTGCTCACAGGCATATCACAAGTATAAATCAAATATAAAAATGGCCCTAGTATACTCCCCTGTGGCACACCGGATGAGATAGTTTCAGGCAAACTCATAAAGTGTCCTTCCACAACTGTAAATTTTCGTGCAAGAATGTAACTTTTCAAAAGATTTAGAATGTTTATTGGTAAGTATGTCTTCAATTTCAAAATCAGGCCTTCATGCCACACTTTATCAAATGCCTGAGAAACATCAATAAACAGGGCAGAACAATACTTCTTTTTCTCAAATGTTTTTCTGATAAATTGAACCAATCTATGCGTTTGCTCAATGGTGCTATGCTGGCTTCTAAAACCAAATTGATGGTCCGGGATGCACCCATTATCTGTTAAAATTGAAGACAATTTTGTCATGAGTAGCTTTTCAAAAAGCTTTGATATTGTTGACAGTAAATTTATTGGCCTATATGACTCAGCCTTGGTAAGATCTTTACCTGGCTTTGGAATCATTTTAACCTTGGCAAGTTTCCAGCAGTCTGGATAATACTCCAGTCGTAAAATGGCATTAAAAATGAATAACAGGATTTTCTTAAATGACTTACATTAGTATGATGATACCCCACATCTTTACTACTGATAGATCCACATTATTTCTTTTTGTCCTTGTTGACTATTTGTGATCCTTCACTATACCAATTGCAGTAATCGCTGTCTTGAAAAATTCAACGGTGATGTGTCCAGCAGTGAGCTACTTTAGGTCGGGGTGGAATAGCTTTTAATCGTGTGTCCAATGCTGAGCTACTTAAGGTCGTGTTTGGAAAAGTTTGTTAGCTTAAGGTATCCGTTTTTTATTTTTGCTCAGGCGCCAATTAATTAATATTACTATTTACTTTTGGTTTCTTTTATTTTCACATTTATTAATTGAAAGTGTAAGTTAATTGAAAATAATAATTTACTTCCTTTTTGTCTCGCATTTATTAACTGAAATTATAATTTACTTTTCTTTCACATTTATTAACTGAAAGTGTAAGTACAAGTGTTTTTATTTACCTAAATTTTCTTAATTTAAACCATTTGTTTACTTAAAAAGTAAGCAGCAGTCAGCAGTTGGACACAAGTCCGGTCAAATACATCAATGTAAATCAGTGATGGAAAATGAGATTTGCATTTCGGTATCAAAAGAAAAATTTTTTGAGTACACTTGTGATCCAGACAGTACCAAAAATTATTATTTTTTTTATTAAAAAAATATAAAAAATAAATTTACAAAGAAATAAAAGAGGTACAAATTTTAAAGTTATAAGAAGAAGAGTTTTTAGACTGCAATAAATCTTTGGTCTGGACTTTAAACTGTTTAAAAATAAAACCTGTTCCTTTGTTTGGTTTTAGGTTTTTATATTTTTAGGGGAGGGAGGTATGGATCAAATTCTGTAAGCTGCTGTCGATTGATCAGGCAACATGTATTCATCTAATTCGTTTTTAGTTTTAGCCAATTTTGTTAATGGTTTCAGTTCTTCCATATCAGCTAATGCTCTATTTTGGTTGTTATTATTTTAAAAATTTTGCTTTTCCTTGAGAAACAGTTTAATTAAAAGTAATATAATGCTTTTGGTTTTACCAGATAATATATTTTTAAGGAGAAACTTAATAAACCAAACTACCATTCCATTATCAAAAACAGCTTTTGCTCTAAGAACTTGACAGAATTTATTATAAATTTTTTACCATTTTACTTAAACTTATTTGATACAGTTGTTTCAACATGATTTGTGATTATTAGGGACAAGCGTTTTCATGCAAATTCATGTTTTTCCTTTTACCCTAAAAATTACTAGAACTAAATATCGTCACAAAATAATGAATTTTCGTAAAAATGGCATTAATTTGTTGGTACATATTTTTACATATATTGCTGAAAATTCATGTTTTTTTATAATTTGGTCATAAGTGCATATTTTTGTGTCATATTTTAGTATAAATGTATGGTTTTGTCCCTTATTTTGTAAAAAATTCAAATTTCAAAAAATATTGTTGATAAATTACTAATGCAAAACTATTTTTTTTGCAAATATATTAGCTTCTAGAATAATTGTGGAATGATTGTACACACCTACCAAATTCTATCAAAGTTGCATTTTGGTGATTTCAAGAGCAAATTGTATGATATTAAAGCTGAAAGTAGTGAAACAATTCTGCGGAAACTTGATACTGTTTTTACAAATGATAACGGATTTAAAAAACAGGTTTAATATCTATTATTCAATTCATTGTTATGGTTGAGTTAAATTAAAATCCTCACAAAAACATAAATGTGAAAAAGGCCAAGTTCCTTTTCAAAATTTTGGCCATCAAAAGCAGTGAGATACAAATTTTGACCAAGTTCGTGTTTGGTACAATACCTATCACTGCAAAAGGTATTCATTATATAAGTTTGTAATCGTAAGGGTGTTATATAATTTGTAGATAATCTGCTTACTTGACAACATTTTTCCCGATATAAAGAAACGAACAAATATACATTATTTTCTCCTTTCTTAGAAGAGTAAAAATATTGCCATGTTAGCACATTATCTAGAAATTATATAACAATTACGATTACAATTACGATTACAATTTTATATAATGCATACCTATTGCAGTGATAGGTATTGTACCAAACAAGAACTTGGTAACATTTTTTATCTCACTACTTTTAATGGCCGAAATTTTGGAAAGGAACTTGGCCTTTTTTCACATTTATGTTTTTGTGAGGATAAATATTTACACATTTAAGAATATTAATATATATACATAAACGCACAGAAATAGCACTACAATCATACATATCAAATGATATGGCAACCGACGTAAATGTCTTGTTTGTTCATAAAATAAATATTTTGCACTCTCGCTTAAACCTACGTGCTATATTATTCTAGCCATTTTTAATCAACTACATGCATATTTTTTTAATCAACTGCATCCAATTTTTAATCGTAATAATTCTGCATCTTAAAATAACACACCACAACCCTCATGAACAGTGTTATTTATAAGATAAACTGGACATCCAATACCAATTATTTTGCTTTTTAGTTTAGCTTTTAATAAATAAAAGTTGTCAAGCAATGCAAAAAGCGAAAAAATTTGCTTAAAAAGTAGGATTTTCCTGGACGCAAAATTTTTTTCGAGGACGGATAACAACCCTATTCAATTAAAGTTTTACAATCAAACATGATTAACATATTTATAGTTTGTAATCAAAATTAAAATTTTTAAAGACAATGAAAAAGAGTTATTATATAAATAATTTTCTTAAGTTGCCTTTAAATATGTTTGCGATGCTTATTTTGTGCATGAAATTTGGCATGAATTCCAAAGACTTATTGTGTGAATCAGAAATTGCCTTTGTAATATAAGGGGCTTACATTTTATTTTCAATGTAATTGTATTGCCATGTTATTATATGCAACTATGAGCTTTTGAAAGTCTTCACTAGCATAATAATACGCCTATTGTACGTAGGAAAGTGTATTTTAAATTTATAGCTTTCTTTGTAATCTATAACGGACCTATGTATAAGCAAAAAATGGCATGAAGTTAGCATAAGTGGTAAAATTTAAGATGATCTTAAAGAGTTTTGCCATTAAAGTTCACATTAAAAATCATGCTAGGACTTAGAGGAGTGTTCAAATTGGGTAATACGACCATTTTTAATCTTAAATTGTATGAAGGAACCCGGAAACAACTAATTCAATTTCGTCACTTATGCTAACTTCATGCTAATTTTTGCTTATACATAGGGCCGTAAGTATTTAAATTTCATTTTTAAAAACGTTTATGGGGCATTCTATGGCTGGTATTAAGTTATGCGAGGAACTTTCAGAACTATGTTGTGTTGCTGTCATGGAATTTATTTGTGAGGGTCTAGACATTGCATTCGGGACTATATTGGTCTTTCTTGCTGGATATTTACGCTAATAATCCATCTTTTCATTTTACTATTTGTATTTTTATTACTAAGAGCAAAATAAGGGGTTGATGGTATGTAAAAATGTTCACTTTTCTAGATCCATACAAGTAATTCCTTAATGTTGTAAGTGTCCTAATTATAGCCAGCATATATTTCTCATTGGTGGCATAGCGTTCTTCTGATTTATTTAGAGTTCTTGAAAGAAATGTTATTGGTTTGCCTTTTTGCGTATTCGGAAGCGTCTGTGGTCAAATCAAAATCTTTCTCACAGTCGGGATGTGAAAGAATAATATCCTTTGAAGTAAGTGAGTTTTTTTATCTTTGAATGCGTTTTCGAAATGCGTCAATCCTTTTTATAGTATTGCCATATATATTGCGTATTTGGAAGCGTCTGTGGTCAAATCAAAGTCTTTCTCAAACTCTGGATGTGAAAGAATAATATCGTTTGAAGTAAATGAGTTTTTTATCTTTTGGAAGGAATCTATTGCATCTTGACTAAAAATTATATTTTTATTTTTGGATGCGTTTTTCGAAATGCGTCAATACTTTTAAGAGTATTGTCAGGGGTTAAGCTTAGTTTAGTTTAGTTTCGCATAGTCTGGTATGAAACGACGGTAATATCCCGACATACCTAAGAAACTTCTTAAATTTTTCAACGTCTTGGGTGGGGGTATATTATTTATTGCTTATACTTGATCAATATTGGCTTTGGTACCATTAACGCCTACGATAAACCTCAAAAATTCTTTTTATTGTTTTGCAAATTCAAATTTTTCAAGCTGAACTTTAATATTTGCACACTCTAAAGTTTGAAAAACTTCACTTAAATTTTGAAAGTGATCATACTTGTTTTTTTTCAATTATAGTTGTGTCATCTATATAGACATAACATATTTTACCTATATAGTGTCGCAGAACGTGATCTAGAGTGCTTTGGAAAATTTAAGGAAAATTCTTGAGTCCGAATGGAAGTCTCATGAGTTACAACTTTCCATTATTAACTTAAAATTCAGTTTTTTCAATGTCACATTCCTTAAGAGGAATCTGATAGAAACAGCTTTTCAGATCTATGACAAAAAATATTTATTTTTGAGATAGTGTAGCGATCTGGTACATTAACCGAATTCAATTTTCTACAGTTTATGACCATCCAAACTTCTGTTCTCCAGATGCATCCATTTTTTTTCTTTTGGAACAATCCAAACCGGAGCATTATATGGGGACTTTGAGGATCGAATTATACCATCGTTCAAAAGATCGCTTATTTGTTTTTCTATTTTATTTCATAGTGCCATAGGGTAGGGATACGATTTTGAATACACTGAGGAATCAGTGATTGTTTTAATCTCTCCCTCGACACGAGAAGTGTATGTTAGTCTGTGATTTGGTTCTGAAAACAAATTTGTATGTGCATGAATTACTTCTTCTAATTTTGATATTTGAGTTTTGCTCAGATGATTTGTTCTAAGCTCAATTTTGTTTACAGATTGAGATATGTGTTGATAAATTTTAATTTTTCCTGTATGTTTTATTAACATATATTTTTATTTTATATTAACTACTGCATTTAATTTTTCGAGGCTATCATTACCAAATATACCATGAAAAGATTTTAATGATGGTAAAATAAAGAATTTTATTTCATGATGTGGTAAATTGAAAAGATTCACTAACGTGTGGTGAGTAATTTTTATGTTTCCTGATACAGGATCCGCGAAAAAAGATTTTTCATTTGGAAGTGATATGGAAGTGAAGAATGCGCTAATTTAAAAAATGGATATCTGAGAAACCTTCCGTTTGTATACCGCCTTCTTCACCCTCTTGTTGCAAGTAGCTTTGCATGTAATGCTGAAGATCTTCGCCTTGAATTGCTTGTTTGTAATTATTTTTATCCTTATTAGGATGGTCAGTTTGGTCATAATGATTATTACCAGAAGGAAGTCTTTCATCAATGTTGCTGTGAAAATTTCTCTGTAATTTGGAATGTGGCAGCGATTGAGGTACAGGCCTTTTCCCATAAAATTGATTAGTTTGTCGCGGTATGTTTTGGTAATTATTGTTTTTGGTCTGAATTAGGGATGCCAATCGGGATCGATTTTTGAAAATTCTGGGATTTTCAGGATCTGGGGATTTTCGGGATCCCGGGATTTCGGGATTTTCATGATTTCGGGATCTACAATATGTTGGTAAAATAAATAATTTTTTTTTAATAAATATTACTTTAATAACAAATTTTATGCATTTTAAAAGGTTTTATGTTGATAATATATCATTACACAATTGTCTTTAAAGTTAACAATTTTCTAATACGAGTATGAAATAAAAATCAAAAGAATTTTTCTCATCTATTTTTAAGTTGAATAATCACATTTTTTTTAATACATGTTTTATTTATCGTATATTCAAAAACGATCTAACAATAAGTATTCAAGTCTTAAATTTTAGAATATAATTATTAAGCCCAACGGACATAAACTTAATGATAGTTCTAAATAAAACATACGTAGTGAAAATAAAGGGGAGAAAAGTATTTTGAAGCAGTCCCATCTGGAGTGGTGTTGAGTATAAGAGCAATTGTGTCTCTCTTTTTAAGGCGGATGTGTCCAGTAAAATTCAAGATGTTACGAACAAGGGGATTACGATGTGACTCGAGTTTAGTTAAGTATTTGCCTGCGTGTCTTGCAGTTTCTTCAGTCAATAGTGGCATATTTAAATCGCAATGTAAATTTTAATTTTTAATGTACCATGGAGCAGATGTTATTAACCTTAAAATTTTGTTTTGTAGTCGTTGGATTTTCTCAACATTTGAAGCTGAAGCAGTGCCCCATAACTGAATTCCGTAGCACCATATTGGCTTTAAAAGCGACTTGTATAGTAAAAGTTTGCAGTCTAGGCTGAGTCTTGAATTTCTGCCAATCAACCAATATATTTGAGTTAACTTAAGTTTCATCTGAGTTAACTTAGAGTCAATATGATGTTTTCATGTAAGCCTTCGATCAAGATGTATACCAAGGTATTTTACTTGTGAATGTTGAGGGATATTTTGATTGTTGATTCGAATGGGAGAACAAGTATCTTTTCTTAGGGTAAACGTTATATGGACACACTTTTGTTCATTTCTTTGATTCTCCATAAGTTCAACCACATTTCCAGCTGAGTAATATGTTTCTCATAAGGGCTTTCCTGCATACTAATACAGACTGTATCATCGGCAAATGTAGAGGTGTGGATATTATTACTCACAGGCATATCACAAGTATATATTAAATACAAGACTGGACTTAGAATACTACCTTGACGCACACCGGAAGACATTGATTCGGGCACACTAATAAAGTCTCCTTCGAAGACAATGAACTTTCTACCAATAATATAACTTTCCAAAAGTTTTTGTATGCTTACTGGCAGATATGTCTTCAATTTTAAAAATAGACCTTCGTGCCATACTTTATAAAATGCCTGAGATACATCAATAAAAAGGGCAGAACAATATTTCTTTTCTTCAAATGTCCTCCTTATAACTTGAACCAATCTATGCGTTTGCTCAATAATGCTATGCTGACTTCTGAAACAAAATTGATGGTCCGGAATGCACCCATCATCGGCTAAAATTCTGGACAATTTAGTTATGAGCATGAGGTTGTTGATAGTAAGCCAATATGACTCAGCCTTGGTAAAATCTTTGCCCGGCTTCGGAATCATTTTTGTTTTGGCAAGTTTTCAGTTATGTGGAAAAGACTGCATTCGTGAAATGACATTAAAAATAAATAGCAAGATTCTTATTGCAATATGAGGCAAATTCATCAGCATCTTGTTACTGATTCCATCAATACCTGGAGCTTTCTTAGAATTAAGCTCAGCAATTAGTTTTTGAACATCACGCATCTTTAAATTTAAGGGTCGACGGGGTGAAGCCACTACCCTCGCAAATTAACTTTACCGGTACATGTGTTTGGAGTAAATATGGATTTTAAATGCTCAGCAAATATCTTACCTTTTTCAGTATTGCTTCTTGCATAATCTCTAGTAGATGTGCGCAGAGGTGGTTTAAACTCAACGGGGGTTTTAAGCTTTCTAGGAGTGCGCCACAAAGAGTAATAAGACGCTGAAGTGATATCAAGATCTGCCAGATAATTTTTAAGAGATGCAGTTTTTTCAGATGCAAGCAACTCTTGGAGTCGTTTAGTGCACTCTTTAAATCTGAATTTATGTTGAGGTGATCTGTGCTGTTGTCATTCCCTTCTGGCTCTTCTTTTTTCACATACAAGACGTTCAATATCTGTAGAATAAATTCTATTAAACCCAGTCTGCAGATGGGAGGTAGTGGCATGTTCAGCAGCCTGTGTAATCATTTTGTTAAGGTTGGCAATGTTAGCTTCAATATCTTCGGGTGTTCTTAGTGCAATGTTTTCTATGACTACTAAATTATTTTTGGATCACAGCCAATTAACACGATTTATCATCTTGACATATTGGTGAGGCAAAGCAGTTCTGAGTGGGCTACAGATTGTAACGATCGTGGAGAGTGATCGGACGAGAGATCTAGCGAAGCTTCAACGTGGATTAATTCCCTAGAAATATTTTTCATGACGCTAAAATTTATAACATCCGGAACTTTCTGCATGTCAGTAGGCTCCCCACTCGAAATGACGTCCAAGCCCATTTTTTAAATTGTGTTGAACAACGCTTGGCTTCTGGGTGTAATAAGACGCGAACCCCAGAAAGTATGTTTTGCATTATAGTCACCAGCTGCTACGAAACAAGGGCCAAAAGATTTGTAGAAATCTTCATATTGATCCTCAGTAATTACGAATCTATGAGGGGAGTAAATTGCTGATATCACAAAATTTTAGCAAAAATTTTTGACACAAATATTCGTTGCCTGTAGATGTTCTTCACAAATTTTTTTTATGCATGTTTTTTTATTTATTGTATCTTCATATACGAACTAACAATAAGTATTCAAATCTTAAATCTAACATAATATAATATAATAATATATATATGCTCGACCAATGTCAGACATAACTAAGTGATAGTTGTAAATAATACATAAGTAGTGATAAGCAAAACAAAGTATTTTCAAGCAGCTTCATTCGGAGTGTATAGCATTAGAGGCCTTGTCTCTCTCTTTTTTAAGCGGATGTGTCCAGTAAAGTTTAAAATATTACGAGCAAGCGGATTAGGATGTGACTTGTGTTTTGTTAGATTTTTGCCTGCGTATTTTGCAATTTCTTCAGTCACTAGTGGCATATTTAAATCACGATGTATATTTGAATTCTTAATGTACCATGGAGCAGATGTTATTAACCTTAAAGTTTTGTTTTGTCTTCGTTGAATTCTCTCTACATTGGAAGCAGAAGCAGCGCCCCATAACTGGATACCGTAACACCATATTGGCTTTAAAAGCGACTTGTATATTAAAAGTTTGCCGTCTAGGCTGAGTGTTGAATTTCTGCCAATCAGCCAATGTACCTGAGTTAATTTTAGTTTCATTTGAGTTAACTTATAGTCAATGTGATGTTTCCATGTAAGCCGTCGATCGAGGTGTATACCAAAATATTTCACATGTGAATAGTGAGCAACAACTTGATTATTAATCCGAATGGGGGAACAAGTACCTCTTTGTAAGGTAAATGTTACTTGAACACACTTTTGTTTATTTACCTTAGTTCTCCATAAGTTTAACCATCTTAGGCAGAAATTGTGACTTTGCCCAAAAAATATGTACCATCACAACACTGTAAATACAAAATTACGACTCTTCCAAAGTTTTTGTACCACCACAGTACTGTAAACACAAAAATATGACTTAACGTTTACAAATGCCGCGTCCTTAGTAATGATGTACCACTACAACACTGTACTTACAAAAATCCGACGTTAGTTTCCCAATACCCCGTTTACAATAATTCTATACCACTGCAAAACCGTAAATACAAAAATTTGACTTTAGTTCCCCAAATACCCCGTTTACAATAATTCTATACCGCTACAACACCGTAAATACAAAAATTTGACTTAAGTTGGGAAATTTACATTGTGACGACCATATAAATTTGTATTTAGAATATTGTGACAACATTGAAAACAAGAGTCGGAGGACGGTCATTCGGCGTTATCATTTTAATGTTATGAGTACATTAAAATTTTGGTAAACGAATGTTGTACTGATGTTAGTTGTACCCGCAGACAATCGTGGCAACGTCGTGCTGATTGTCTTTTTCTGCCTGGGATAGTTCCATCTGGCTAATGTGTTCCTGGAGTTTTCGGGATGCCTCATCAGGGTTTTCGTGCATACTAAGGCAGGTTGTATCGTCGGCAAATGTAGAAGTGTGGATACTACTGCTCACAGGCATATCACAAGTATAAATCAAATATAAAAATGGCCCCAGTATACTCCCTTGTGCCACACCGGATGAGATAGTTTCAGGCATACTCATAAAGTGTCCTTCCACAACTGTAAATTTTCCAAAAGATTTTTTATGTTTATTGGTAAGTATGTCTTCAATTTCGAAATCAGGCCTTCATGCCACACTTTATCAAATGCCTGAGAAACATCAATAAACAAGACAGAACAATTAGATTTTTTTGTTTTCTCTTTTATTTGCTACTGTTTAAAATGATTCCCCGGGAAAAATTTCTCATGGAACTTTATTCATAACTGCTCTCATAATATAGAGTAAGACGGAATAAATTTGTCAAACTTATGAATTTTCCAAATGTTATTCCCTTCAAAATGATTCTTTTTGTTTTAAAAATAATTCTAAGTTGTATATTTTAGCACCTTTGATGAAAATAACCGTAAGAAAGTAGTTAAATTATTTTGCTTTTGTTGTGAATTTATAAGAAATATGTCACGAATATTCATTAAATTGTTAAAACTGCACTTATAAAATTGTATGGGACTTTTAAATATTATAAAAAATACCATAAAATCAATGATTTCAATTTCGAAATCAGACCTTCATGCCACACTTTATCAAATGCCTGAGAAACATCAATAAACAAGACAGAACAATACTTCTTTTCCTCAAATGTTTTTCTGATAAATTGAACCCATCTATGCGTTTGCTCAATGGTGCTATGTTGGCTTCTAAAACCAAATTGATGATCCGGGATGCACCCATTATAATGGGTAATGATAATTATCAGTTAAAATTGAAGACAATTTTGTCATGAGTAGCTTTTCAAAAAGCTTTGACATTGTTGACAGTAAACTTATTGGCCTATATGAATCAGCCTTGGAAAGATCTTTACCTGGCTTTGGAATTATTTTAACCTTGGCAAGCTTCCAGCAGTCTGGATAATACTCCAGTCGTAAAATGGCATTAAAAATGAATAACAGGATTCTAATTGCAGTACGAGGTAACTTAATCAGCATCTGGTTACTAATTCCATCCATACCGGGAGCTTTTTTCGGGTTGAGTTCGGCAATTAGTTTTTGTACATCACACATCTTAAATTTTAAGGGTCGAGGGAGTAGAGCAACTACACTCGGCAAAGCAGCAACACCTGTACATGTGTTTAGTGTAAATACGAATTTTAAATGCTCAGCAAATATGTTACCTTTTTCAGTATCGCTTCTTGCCCAACCTCCGGTAGATGTGCGCAGAGGTGGCTTAAACTCAATGGGTGTCTTAAGCTTTTTAGCAGAATGCCACAAAGAGTAATTAGATGCTGGTGTCACATCGAGACCTTCCAGATAATTTTTAAAAGGTGCAGTTTTTTCAGATGCAAGCAACTCTTGGAGTCGTTTGGTGCACTCTTTAAATCTGATTTTGTGTTGAGGTGATCTGTGCTGTTGCCATTCCCTTCTAGCTCTTTTTTTCATGTACGAGATCTTCAACGTCTGTAGAATAAATTTTATTGAACCCAGTATGCGGTTGCTAGGTAGTTGCATGTTCAGAAGTTTGTTTAATAGTCTCGTTAAGATTGGCAATGTTAGATTCAATATCATTGGGTGTTCTTAGCGTAATATTTTTCGTGCAATGGCTACTAAGATATTTTTTGAATCCCAGCCAATTAACACGATTTATCATCTTGACATATAGGTGAGGTAAAGCGCTTCTCAGTGGGCTACAGATAACGATCGTGGGAGAGTGGTCGGACGAGAGATCTAGGGAAGCTTCAAAGTGAATTAATTCCCTCGAAATACTTTTTATGATGCCGAAATCTATAACATCCGGAATTTTACGTACGCCAGTAGGCCAGTAAGTAGGATCCCCACTCGAAATAACATCCAAGCCCATTTGTGAAATTGTGTTGAACAACGCCCTACCTCTAGGCGTAATAAGACGCGAACCTCAGAACGTATGCTTAGCATTGTAGTCGCCAACTGCTACGAAACAAGCTCCAAGAGATTTGTAGAATTTCTCGTATTGGTCCTCAGTGATTGAAAATCTGGGAGGGGAGTAAATTGAAGATATCATGAAATTTGTACAAAAATTTTTAATGCAGATATTTGTTGCTTGTAGATGTTCTTCACAAATGTTGTCAAGAATATAGTGCTTGAGTCTTGACTTTATTAGAAATTATGATCCAAGGCAAGCTCTCCTTCTAGGGTCCTTTGTATCATATAAAGTGTAGCCATTCATTTTAAAGAGGCTTCTAGAAGTCAAATGAGTCTCAGAGACCAACATTATATCAATATTTTTTCCGTAAGGAAGTTGTCAAGTTCATTTTTATGTTTACGAATGCCGTTTGCGTTCCAGAAACATATTTTTAACGTGTTCATGGCTTGTTAAGTAATGCTTGAAGCAGTGTATTCTGCATTTGCAGCATTTCTTGCATCATGCTAGTCATATTTGTTGTAAAGTTGTTTATAGTTAGCACCAGATTCTCAATATTAGCTTCAAGGCGACTAAAGTTAAAGCTTGAGTTTGCATTCGTTGAATTATTTGGCGGTGAAACATTTTGTGTGGGAATAGAACTAGCCTTAGCAGCATTGGTATACGATACACGTGAAGTAACTGGTTGGCTCACTTGAGCGGAGTACGCGTTTAATGGTTGAGGTGGAGCTAATTAAGGTTTTGCACCATAGCCTGCTTGACGAAAGAGTACACAGGACATGCTCTGTAGTTAGCGGTGTGATTACCTTCACAATTACTGCATTTTTTTTAACTTGATCTTTAGGTTTAGTACAACTACCAGTACCGTGCAATTCACCGCAGATAACACACACTGTAGGTAAATTGCAGTGAGCTTTTGTATGGCCATATTGTTGGCAATTATGACACTGCACGAGACCTGAACGCTTATGTGGCTCTTCAACTGTGATTTTTCTGTATAAAAGGTATTTTAGGCTATAAATAGGATGAATCCCGTTTTTTTTCAACTGTATATCATTCGGCTCCAGTTCAATACGAAATAGGGGTTGGGGTACCTTTTTTCTGTTCATTATGTTAGATACATTCTTTACTTTAAATCCCAGTAGGACGAGAGCATCTCTTATTTCTTCAGGGACAACATAAGAATCTATGCCCTACAATACGATCTGCAGGCCTTTAGCACTCTTAAGCTGGTATGTGTAAAAGCTTGTTTTATTTGTTTCAAATTCAGAAACCATTTTGCGGAAATCCTTTTCGTCATAAATTTGAATTTTCGTTTCATCGATGTTGCCACGTTTAATTGGGACAATGTGGAATTTATTTTCACCAATAACCGAAATTAATTTTTTAATAAGGGCATTTGAGTTTTTTTCTCTCAAGTAGATTGGTGGCGGCTTGGATGTTTTATTCGAGGATACATCGGGTTTGTCGTTCTCATCTTGCAATATTTTAAAACGGTTTTGGCGATTAGTTGAGGATGCGCTGTTATCCCTAGACATTTTTGGAGCGGATGAAATTTTTGAAGAATTCGGGCTTCGCCCACGCCTTACTACCGTTATATATCTGTCCATACTGACTTGCACCTTGGGTTTTGAGCTGCTGTTATCTGTAGTGATAACTTTGTTAAGTGATTAGTACGAGCCTGAAGGGGGTGATATTACTGACTTATATGAGGAAGTACTAGGCAATTGTAATGTTAATGAATCAAAACTATTTGGCATTGGACAAAGCGAAGTTGATCGCTGACGAAAAATTGGATTTTCCGTTTTAAAAATACTTTCGTTAGATTTATTATTTCTATTACTTTCATTAAGAGATTCAGAACTCACAGTAAAATAGGCATTTCTGCCGTTAGAATTCACTTCATAGTTTTTGTATTTGAGGTACTCATACAGGCCCTCAAAGGGCACCTTTTTTGTGTTTTTTTTTGTTTGCGGTTTTTTTTTTGTTTTTGTAATTTATGATTGTTTGTTTGTGTTTGATATGCTCGTATATATTATTCCTCAATGTCACTGTCATATGTTTTTTTGTTTGGGTTTTTTTTGTATTTGTTATTTCCACTATGTTAAAAAATATTATCAAAGCAATAAAACTTATTTATTAAAGTCAGTATGTACCTATTACGAATAATATGTACTACGTATATTTTTTTGTATAATTTTTTGTTTGTTTGGTATGTAAGAAAAAATATTCCGCTAATCGACTGTTCGCTATGACAAATGTTGTCAAGAATGTAATGCTTGAGTCTTGACTTTATTAGAACTGCAGATCCACCGCATGTTCTTCATCTCAGGTACTTTGTATCATATGAGGTGTAGCAACAAATCTTAAAAAGTCTTCTCGAAGTCAAATGAGTCTTAGAGACTAATATTATATAAATATTTTTTTCCATGAGGAAGTGCTTAAGTTCATTTTTATATTAGCGAATGCCGTTTGCGTTCCAGAAATATATTTTTAACGTGTTTATGGCTTGTTAACTAATGCTTGAAGCAGTTTATTCTGCATTCGTAGCATTTCTTGCATCATGCTAGTCATATTTGTTGTAAAGTTGTTTATAGTTAGCACCAGATTCTCAATAGTAGCTTCAAGGCGACTAAAATTAAAGCTGGAGTTTGCATTCGTTGAATTATTTGGCGGTGCAAGATTTTGTGTGGGAATAGAACTAGCCTTAGCAGCATCGGCAAACGATACACGTGAAGTAACTGGTTGGCTCACTTTAGCAAAAGTGGCGCAGTGCGCGTTTAATGGTTGGGCTGGAGTTAATTTAGGTTTTTGACCCATACCCTGTTTAACGAAAGAATATACAGGACAACCTCTGTATTTTTTTCCCCGGGAACAACATATAAATCTATGCCTTTCAATATAATCTGCAGGCCTTTAGCGCTCTTAAGCTGGTATGTGTAGAAACTTGTTTTATTTTTTTCAAACTCAGAAACCATTTTGCGGAAATACTTTTCATCATAAATTTGAGTTTTCGTTTCATCGATGTTGCCACGTTTTATAGGAACAATGTGAAATTTATTCTCACCAATGACCGAGATTAATTTTTTGATAAGAGCGTTTGAATTTTTTTCTCTCAAATATATTGGTGGTGGCTTGGAGGTTTTGTTCAAGGGTACATTGGGTTTGTCGTTGTCATCTTGCAATATTTGAAAACGATTTTGACGATTTGTAGATAATGCGCTGTTATCCCTAGATATCTTTGGCGCAGATGAAATTTTAGTGGAATTTGGGCTTCGCCGACGCTTTATTACAGTTATATATCTGCCCACTCCACCTTGGACCTTGAGTTTTGGTCTACTGTTGATAACTTGGTTAAGTGATGACCACGAGCCCGAAGCGGATGATATCGCTGAGTTAAATGTAGGGGTACTAAGCAACGGTAATGTTAACGAATCGCTAGTTATCATTGGACAAAGCGAGGTTGATCGCTGGTGAAGTAGTGGCTTTGCCGTTAGAAAAAGTCTGTCATCAGGTTTCTTATTTTTATTGTCTTCATTAAGGGCTTCACAACACACAGTAAGCCTCAAATCAGATTTTTCTGTTTTAATTGTTTTCATCAAGGACTTCAGAACTCACAGTAAAATAGGCATTTTTGCCGTTAGAGCAATTTTTTCTCTTTGATGTACTCATATAGAGTATTCCTCAAGGGCACTTTGTTTGCGGTTTTTTTTTTGTTATTTATGACTATGTAAAATATATTAGAAAAGCAAATTAAGCTAGCTAATTTATTAAAGTCAGTATGAATATACATATTACGAATAATATGTACTACGAATATTTTTTGTTTAATTTTTTGTTTGTTTGCCAAGTATGTAAAATTCCGCTAATCTACCGTTCACTATACATGTGTATATTTTTTATATAATCTTAACCAACACGAACATACTTACATATCTATGGACTTTTGAAAAACGAAACGCATTATTCGGTAAATATTTCTTACGTCAACCCGACAACAAAAAGTTTGCACTGGCCTTGTATTGTATTTTACTTCAAATAAATAAGTAAATTTCGGCAATAAATTTCTCCCTTCTCCAATTAGATTTTTTTGTTTTCCCTTTTATTTGCTACTGTTTAAAATGATTCCCCGGGAACAATTTCTCGTGGAACTTTATTCATAACTGCTCTCGTAATATAGAGTAAGACGGAATAAATTTGTCAAACTTATGAATTTTCCAAATGTTATTCCCTTCCAAATGATTATTTTTGTTTTAAAAATAATTCTTAGTTGTATATTTTAGCACCTTTGATGAAAATAACCGTAAGAAAGTAGTTAAATTATTTTGCTTTTGTTGTGAATTTATAAGAAATATGTCACGAATATTCATTAAATTGTTAAAACTGCACTTATAAAATTGTATGGGACAATTAAATATTATAAAAAATAGCATAAAATCAACGAAAATTTTAATTAATCGATGTCCATTGGATCAGGCCCTGGTGGTACGTTTTGTTGAAAATACGAATTTTGTGACTGGAAGTGCTGTCGAGGCTGATTGTGTAATTGGAAGTTTCGATTGAGAGTAGGTTGTTGATATGATCTTTGGTTAGTTTGATATTGTAATGTGTTCCTAGGCTATTGTATGGTAAGTTCAGGATAAAAAGGTAGTCGGCTTGAATTATTAGTATTTTTTTCTATAAATGGTGGTACTTCTTTTCGTGGTCTTATATTATGGTAGTTATGAGCGTATTTTGTTCTGTAGATTTGGTTTTCTAATTTTAGACACAAGTGCAATGCTTGCGGTAAGTCTGATGGTTAGCCGATTTCTAACAGTTTAGGTAAGTCTCCGTTGAGACCTCTTATAAGAGTGTTGAGAGTTCTGTCACGATAAGTTTGTGTAAGCAGTATTGCTGATTCTCTGCTTATACTCATGCATCCTATTTTGTTTAATGTCAATGAAAGCTGAGAATAAACTTACTGATAAAAATGTTGTATTGTATATTTATCCTGAATTAACGATGTCATTTGGTACTCTAAGGTACCCAAATCACGTTTGTCACCATAATGAAGTCTTAAACATTTTACAATGCTTTTCCAATTGAGCGGAGTATTGTATGATTCTAGCACAGCGTCTGCACTACCTATAATTTTGTTACGGATTACACTCAATATGCCGAAATATTTTGCCGATCCTTTAGTGTTATCATAAATTTCTAGGACTATTTCTACGTTTTTACGCCAAAAGTTGAATTCTGCAGGATTTCCTGAGAATTCCCTTAGACTTCGGACAATTTCCGGGATTTTATCTAGTTGAATAAGGTTATAGAAGGGAATAGAACTTCTTATATTACTATGTCTGATCCGTTAGTTATGTTATCATCTGAATTATGCAATAATTGAAGTGTTTTCCTAACCTGTTCTGAAACTTAAACTGCTATCTATTGTTGTAATGAAGAATTCATTTGAAATTGGCCTTGTGAATTGGGTTGTTGGGGAACTTGGTCGGAATGTAAGATAAATAGTGTTATTAGCGTAAGTATTAATTAAGCCTTGCCATATTGTGGACCAAAATATAACCAAAAAAAATCGGTTAAGTTCTCAAAAGTATATTAATGTTAAAAATAGGAACCACATAGATTTAAAAAATAAATAGTACAGAGAGCAAACAGATTTAAATTTGCTTAATTTTTGTTTTTGTAACTTACAAACAATTTCTTGGTATGATTCAATTTATATTATTATATATTTTTTATACTACTGCTCGATGCAATTAGATTAGTTTTTAAATATATTTTGTGCTTGTAAATTATTCTCAAAGATTAAACTTGTTTTTTAGATAAATCACTTATTTAATTGCAAATTTGTTTATTTTTCATATTTTCTTAAATGACTTACATTAGTATGATGATACCCCACATCTTTACTACTGATAGATCCACATTATTTCTTTTTGTCCTTGTTGACTATTTGTGATCCTTCACTATACCAATTGCAGTAATCGCTGTCTTGAAAAATTCAACGGTGATGTGTCCAGCAGTGAGCTCCCTTAGGTTGGGGTGGAATAGCTTTTAATCGTGTGTCCAATGCTGAGCTACTTAAGGTCGTATTTGGAACAGTTTTGTTAGCTTAAGGTATCCGTTTTTTATTTTTGCTCAGGCGCCAATTAATTATTATTACTATTTACTTTTGGTTTCTTTTATTTTCACATTTATTAATTGAAAGTGTAAGTTAATTGAAAATAATAATTTACTTCCTTTTGGTCTCGCATTTGTTAACTGAAATTATAATTTACTTTTCTTTCACATTTATTAACTGAAAGTGTAAGTACAAGTGTTTTTATTTACCTAAATTTTCTTAATTTAAGCCATTTGTTTACTTAAAAATTAAGCAGCAGTCAGCAGTTGGACACAAGTCCGGTCAAATACATCAATGTAAATCAGTGATGGAAAATGAGATTTGCATTTCGGTATCAAAAGAAAAATTTTTTGAGTACACTTGTGTTCCAGACAGTACCAAAAATTATTATTTTTTTTATTAAAAAAATATAAAAAATAGATTTACAAAGAAATAAAAGTGGTAGAAATTTTAAAGTTATAAGAAGAAGAGTTTTTAGACTGCAATAAACCTTTGGTCTGGACTTTAAACTGTTTAAAAATAAAACCTGTTCCTTTGTTTGGTCTTAGGTTTTTATATTTTTAGGGGAGGGAGGTATGGATCAAATTCTGTAGGCTGCTGTCGATTGATCAGGCAACATGTATTCATCTAATTCGTTTTCAGTTTTAGCCAATTTTGTTAATGGTTTCAGTTCTTCCATATCAGCTAATGCTCTATTTTGGTTGTTATTATTTTAAAAATTTTGGTTTTCCTTGAGAAACATTTTAATTAAACTAATATAATGCTTTTGGTTTTACCAGATAAAACATTTTTAAGGAGAAACTTAATAAACCAAACTACCATTCCATTATCAAAAACAACTTTTTCTCTAAGAACGTGACAGAATTTAGTATAAATTTTTTAAAATTTTTCTTAAACTTATTTGAAACAGTTGTTTCAACATGATTTGTGATTATTAGGGACAAGCGTTTTCATGCAAATTCATGTTTTTCCTTTTACCCTAAAAATTACAAGAACTAAATATCGTCACAAAATAATGAATTTTCGTAAAAATGTCATTAATTTGTTAGTACATATTTTTACATATATTGCTGAAAATTCATATTTTTTATGATTTGGTCATAAGTACATATTTATGACACAAAATGTATGGTTTTGTCCCTTATTTTGTAAAAAACTCAAATTTCAAAAAATATTATTGCTGATAAATTACTAATGCAAAACAATTTTTTTTTGCAAATATATTAGCTTCTAGAATAATTGTGGAATGATTGTACACACCTACCAAATTCTATCAAAGTTGCATTTTGGTGATTTCAAGAGCAAATTGTATGATATTAAAGCTGAAAGTAGTGAAACAATTCTGCGGAAACTTGATACTGTTTTTACAAATGATAACGGATTTAAAAAACAGGTTTAATATCTATTATTCAATTCATTGTTATGGTTGAGTTAAATTAAAATCCTCACAAAAACATAAATGTGAAAAAGGCCAAGTTCCTTTTCAAAATTTTGGCCATCAAAAGCAGTGAGATACAAATTTTGACCAAGTTCGTGTTTGGTACAATACCTATCACTGCAAAAGGTATTCATTATATAAGTTTGTAATCGTAAGGGTGTTATATAATTTGTAGATAATCTGCTTACTTGACAACATTTTTCCCGATATAAGGAAACGAACAAATATACATTATTTTCTCCTTTCCTAGAAGAGTAAAAATATTGCCATGTTAGCACATTATCTAGAAATTATATAACACCCTTACGATAACAAATTTATATAATGCATACCTATTGCAGTGATAGGTATTGTACCAAACAAGAACTTGGTAAAAATTTTTATCTCACTACTTTTAATGACCGAAATTTTGGAAAGGAACTTGGCCTTTTTTCACATTTATGTTCTTGTGAATATCTGACTTGTTTTTGGAAAGTTTTCTTAATAAAGCTTTTGAAACTTTAAATTTCTAGTCTGTTATAGTTCTATTGATAATGTCTGCGCCAGTTCAAAAGGCAGAGTTACATAAAATATTCGGTTATAGGGTGATATATGCACAATTGTGTCATAACAAGGACCGAGTAATTGGATTAATTTTTTAAGAGTCATATATATAGAAATGTGTAAAATATAGTGTAAATTTTAGTGTTATAAGGTCTGCTTAGAGCAAGTCCTTTAGAAAATGCGAAATAAAATGCTAGCATGAGTGAAATGTGCATGCAAGGTTTCAATACAGTAGCTTGTGTTTTAAATTTATCTAGTTGGTAACTTACCTAAGCCAATTTTTTTTTTGCAAAATTTGAGTTCTCTTCCATATAATATTTCAATACAAATTTGATAAACGTGGGCCTACTTCCCTAATTTAACAATCGGTGCTTTCAGATTTTTCCTGTTCGTAAATCCTTTAATTTAAATTCTTAATTTTGAGCTTAAAGTGCGTGTCCATGCCCCAACTGAAACTTCCAGGATTTAAAAACTTTCTTGGTGATCTCTAATTTAGATTTATTTGTGTATTGAAATTAAGCTCTCTAGTGCAAATTCTAGCTTGAAATGTTGTGGCCGTTACCCCCAGTCTCCGTAATTTTTTTAAACTCTAGATTTTGTTATGAGCAGCGCTCAACTATCATCGTACCAATTTTAAGATGATAGCGTTTATTTAAAGCTTCAGACAAAACCTTCAGTAAAAAATTATCGTTGGCTCTGCCACTCCTGGTTAAAATATTTGGATTTTGCGATTTTTCTATTTGGTTTCTCATCTTGACCTACTTGCATATCAAACTTCAGCTCTCTAGCGAAAATTTAATAGATTAATTCTTATGAACGTACTCCCGCCAATTTTTTTTAAATAAATTTTTTTGCCAGTGCCAGTCATGCGTGTCAAGTTCCATTGGATATTAATATTTAAATAAATTGATATTAATATTGATATTAATATTTAAATAAATTGATATTAATATTTAAATAAATAGTATATTTAAATCTGCTGATCCGAAGAACATGAAATAGGAGGTTAAGCAGGTGGCCAAGATATAATATGAAACCGTGACGATTTTATGTTTATAAAATACATGGCAGATTATAGTGATATGTATTGTGCAAAAAAGAACCTGGTCAAAATTTATATCCCACATTTTTTAATGGCCGAAATTTTGGATAAGAACTTGGCCTTTTTCACATTTATGTTTTTGTGAGGATCTGACTACTTTTTGAAAAATTTTCTATAATAATACTTTTTAAACTTGAAATTTCTAGTTTATTTTATTTTTATTCATGTTCGCTGGGCCACTCTAAAAGGGCATAGTTACATAAAATAATTATTGTTGCAATTTGGTAAGACTCTTCTGAAAAGAAAGATCAAAAGTAAAGCATACATTTTATTGGGCGCGTCTTAAAAATGTTAGCGCTCGACAGTTTAATCTTACATAAAATCTTTATGGGTCTATCCTTGACTACTTTTCTATCTGCTAGTAGTTATGGTTCATGTAGAGTAGTGAGAAATACATAAGTAATAAACTTAAACTGATAAGCCGAAGTACATGAGAGAAAAAAATAAGATTTATGCGTGTAATAACGACCACTTTTCAAAACAGAACATTTTTACTTTGGATAAGTGCAATGTGTATGATTTGGCCGATTTGGTCCATTGTATCACAATGGACCAAAACGGTCTAAGTGAGTCCGGGTTTCTGACTGTGTATGAAAAATTTCAATAAAATTTATCTTAATCTATGATTTTATCAGGCTAAAATTTATAGCACCTTTTAAGCAATGTGGTAAGGTGATAACTATTTATGAAAACATAACACCAAAGTTAATTGTAAATATTCTGACAAACACGTAGTAGATCGGAACAACTAGCTGATCCGAAGTTTGAGATTAAAGTGCTTATTCCCGCCCCTAATTGAAACATCCGAGTTTTTCGATTTTCTTTAGTGATTTCTGGTCTAGATTTATTTGTCTATCAAATTACTGCTCTCTTGTGCCAATTTGAGTTTTAAGGGCGTGGCCCCAATACCGGATAAAATGTATTGGTTTAAGATTTTTCCATTGGCTTACTCATCTACATTTACCTGTGTATAAAACTTCTCTAGCCGGAATTAAACCTTTAAAATTTATGAGCATTAACCCGCCCGCTATATTAAAGTCACGATTTTGTTGTGAACAGAGCTTAAAATTCGTGCTAATTTTCTTCTAAGATATGATAGACCAAAGTTGATTAAACTTAAGGCTTACATTTTATGGGAGTGATCACGCCCACTTTTTAAGGTGATAGTTTAAAGTCTTGCATAAGTGCAACTTGTGTGCAATGTTTTACTAAAATAGTTTGAGTTAAAAGCTGTATATAAAATTTTTAATTCTGAACATTATTAGCGTGGCCCAGCCCATTCTGGTAAATTTTGTTGGGTTTTCAGATTTGTATAGTTGGTTACTCACCTAGACCTACTGGTGTATCAAATTTCAGCCCATTAGCGCAAATTTTAATTTTAAGTTTTTATGGGCGTTGCCCCGCCCACTTTTTCAAACTCAAGTTTTTTTTCGGCCAGTGCTTATCGTTCGTTGCAAGTTTCGTTGCAAACGATTAATATATAAATTGTATATCTAAATAGGCTGAGTGCATGAAATATGAGGCTTAAATTGTGTGGGCGTGTCAATGAACAATTTTGTAACAAAGAATTTATAGCCTTGCATTATCGCAATATGTACGCAAAATTTCAATAAAATCGCTTCAGTTAAGCGCTTTAGATTTGCTTTTTTAAACAGCTCGAATGGCTTCCTGTAAATATACACACTGCGTGCATTGGCCGGAACTTGGCCTGTAGCACAGCGGTGCGGCTAGCTATAAGATTATATAAAAAGAATAATTTAAATTTGCGCCGATTAGATTCACAGACGTTTCAAAGAAAAAATATTAAATTTTTAAATTAAAATAAATAGATAACAACACTTTTTTATTTAGGTATTGCTCCTTTACTTGAATATACTTATATGTATCTCGATAAATATATTTTTAAAGTTAATAATGCAGAAAAGATTTTTTTATCATCCCAGCTAAAAAAAATATGTATGGAGCATATATGATATCCCATATATGGTTCGGATCCGAAAAATGAGGGTATATGGGCATATATATATATAATCATACATTTTCATACATGTATGTGTAAATTCCCTCCGCAGTATGCAAAGTTCATATTCATACACTCTTGATTTACAAAAGCGCACTGCTATGCAATAAATTAAATTACTAAAATAAATTTTTTTTAGACTTGAGAGAGAGGTTGTATTTAATGAAACATTTGTTTGGACAAATAATTCAAAACGAACTAAAAGTCATTTCATTCATCAAAGGGTGAATCAATTATTTAAAAAACACATAAATCATATTCGTACATAACATTTAGCTTAAGAAATCAGATTAAAAACTAATGCAATTAATTATAAAAGAAAAAATAATCCCTCTAACAATAGTTTTCAATACAGTAATATGAACTTTGTTTCTTATCTAGAGAATTTTGTTATTTTCTATAAAATTAATGACTGCATTTCCTTTTGATTGTTTGATATATTAAATGGGGCCACAATGTAACAACAGTTTTTCTTTTTCAAACGTTGAGGGTACGCATATAAACTTTGCATACCGTATGTATTTTCTAATGGATAAAATTCCAAGTTTTTTTGATTGCAAAAACGATCTTATGTGAGATATCATGTATGCACACATTCTTATATGGCTCCATATATAAAATCTTATATTTATATATGGATCCGCATATGAAGAGCTTCATAATTAAATTTTCATATATGAGCTCATATGTTATAATACATTTCATATATTAGTCCATATATTAGTTCATATATAATAGTTTTGCCATGTACAATCCCATATATTTCCATACATGAATTCATACATATTCATATATAGTTATATACATTCATATATTAAAAATATATGGACCATATATAATTTTTTAAGCTGGGATATTTAATCTTGTGTAAAAATTTAATATAAAATGCTTGTACACACAACTTATTTGTTTCCTTATTTGTATGGAAATTGAAATATTTTCTTTTGAATAAATTTTTTTAAATATCTGCATATTTTATTGTTTTCAGTGCATATTTTGCGTTTTTGATGTCATATTTTAGGAGCCTTAAATAACCTTTTTAAATGCATGAAGTCCTGTTCCCTGGTGATTACATGTAGATCAACTTCTGTGCAACAGAAAATACCATTGAGTAAAATATGGTTTTCGTTTATATTTAATTGTGAAAGGTTGCAATTTTCTAAAATATATTTTCTAAAGCTACAGTCATACATGTCAAACATTTGCCTAAAAAGCGCAACAAGCAAACACTAGTGAAAAAAGTTTTGATCCATACACTTGTTTTGTAAATTAAACAGTTTCGAAAACAACTAATAGACAATGGGCTGTGTGAATAAAATGGTAGCTAAAGCTTATGCTCAATATTTTTAAGTTATAGCTAGCTTTGAGGTGAATACAAAATTCAGATAAAGATAGTACTTTCTACTGAGTAGCAAATGCTAGTTTTTCCAGATTTGGCTTAAGAAATGTGTGAATGCTTAAAAATACTAGATTATGCCTTGATTTTTTTAAGCAGCTGATTGAGGTGCTGGAAGTTTGTGCTTTTCTATTTTATACTGATAAAAGTGTGTTTTCGTATATTTTCATTTAAATAAAAACATGCCTGCTGCATAAGAACACGTTCTCATCCATCCAATTATTTTAGTTATATATACATATATTATAAATTTTGGCTTAAATTAAGTTTAGTGACATAACTCTAAAATCAGTAAAAAAAATTTGGTATCAGATAGAAAATTAAAAAATAAAAAGAAAAACTTAAATAAAAATAACGAATGTCAATATTAGACAGGAAAAGTTTGCCAGGCAGAAAATCTTTATTTTGCTGCGCCGTGTAGAGAACGCTATGGTGGAGAAAAATCCTTAAGCCCGGGAGTGCAGGAAATCGTTATTAGACAGGAAAACATTGCCAGACAGAAAATCTTTATTAGACTGCGCCGTGTCGGGAAACACGATGATGCAGGAAATCATTAAGCCCGGCCAAAGGCCGGCAGTGCAGAAAATCGTTATTAGACAGGAAAACTTTGCCAGACAGAAAATCTTTATTACGCTGCATCATGTAGGAAAACACCATGTAGGAAACCATGTAGGATGCATCATGTAGGAAACATCATGTAGGAAAACACCATGGTTGCACTGCCGGCCAAAGCCCGGTAAAACTGTTTTATGTATGAATGTTAGAAATACGCCCATACATACCCAAACATACAAAGGTATTACTAAATACAAACCGAATTCCAAATTTAGTGTTTTCAGAATTTTGTACTAAAATTTCAAGGGCCCATAACTCGAAAACTAATCCACGCCTAAAATTTTTTGTTTAGTTTTTTCCCCTTATTTTTTAGTTCTCAATCGGATAGCATTTTTTGGAGTTGCCCCTTAGCTTGATTTGTTCCAATTCCACCATGTAATTAAAATTTCATACTAGAACTTCAAGGTCCCATCGCTCGGAAAATAAGGCTCGCCGCCAATTTTTAATTGAAGTTTTCCTCTTTATTTTTTTTTAATTTTCTATCGGATACCAAGTTTTTATTAATTTTGAAGTTATGTCACTAAACTTAATTTGTTCCTAAAACTTTTATTAAGCAATAACAAATGTCATTACACAACATTGCCACTATGTTTATTTCTATAATTTACCGCGAAAATACTAGGGTATTCAATTAATCGGGGTTTTGCTTTAATCGGTTAATCGATCGAGGTTTTTGCTTAGTCGGTTAATAATCGGTTTATTTCGGTATTAACCGGTTAACCGATTAAAATAGTTTTTCCATAAATCAAGGGTTTTCAACAAATAAAAGTGCATAAATTATTTATTAATTTGAGTTTATTAGTAAAACCAAAAACACACATAATTATTCTTTAACTAATTCAGTTAATTTTTTTAAAATATTTCTTGTATTACTCTCGATAGTTCCTTCTGTTTGCGATTCATCATATGACTTATAATGGCAAACCTGAGTGACGAATATTTTGCAAAAAATTTCGTTTTTGAATTTCTTAGCTTTCGTTTTCGTGCTGTTTTCCATTAAATATAATCCTTAATTAAATTGTTGGCAACATTACTATTGGCTTTTACTAAATAATTAAATAAAAACGTAATAATTCCCTTTAGATAGAGTAACAGAGTCTCTAGAAAACTATTTTATAGCCAAATATTTTGAAGTTTTACGTAATATAGGGTCACTGAACATACTTCTTTGTTTATATGAATAATGATAATATGAAATAATAAACTAGACGAAACAAATAATTATTCACACAAAAAATAAGTTGTAATACCATCAAATATGAAAAAATTTGTTACGTCGGTTAATCGACTGAAATTAACCGGTTTAACCGTTAATGGAAAAAAGTCAATCTTAAACTAACCAATTAGTTAATCGGGTACAAATTAACCGGTTAACCGATTAACGGGTAACCGATTGAAGACCCTAGTAAAAGCCTTTTGTGGATATTTATATTGGTATTTATGGAATAAATTTAATTTGAATGCATGTATGCACTGAATGCATATTCAAGCAATTTTCGTGCTAAAATCTGTTGAAAATACCATAATTATTTCACAATTTATGGAAATGTTTCAATAAGTTTGCCTTGTGAAGAAAATAATAAAATTCTGATCGAAGTAAAAATCAAAACTGTCAATGATTTAAGTGTTTTTGAGCACTTAGTTTAATTTTTGACAAAAACTTTGTTCCATACTCAACAGCCATGTTTCAGAAAAGTAAACGTAAATGATTTTTACTTTTCATTTTTAAATCGCTGTTCATTTTAAAATGTAACAGTAAAACTGAGAGTAAAGTTTATTCACATTTACAGTCTTTAGGCATGCCTTTTTAATTAAAAATAAAACTAATTATTTAATGCTAAAATAAATTAACAATTCCAAATTCCAAAAAATTATGCCGGGATTTAAAAGCAAAAAAAGTGGGAAGTCGTAAGTGATTTCTGCCAGGTGTTAAATCTTCCATCATTTACTACCGTTTTTCAGTACTAGCTATGTAGCACTTGCAAAGAGTTATTCACACTTGTTCTAGCTTTGACTACTAGCTTTAGCTAGTAGTGAAAAGATAAAGTTAGTGCTACTACTTGTAACTTGTAGCATAAGCAACGTTTTTATTCACATGGCCCAATGTCATAGAATGCAACATATTCTACTACTCTTTATCTTGACAAACTTTTGTCTAAATTAAAAGATATTTCATAACCATTTCGTTGTAACGCTTTTTTTGGGAAATGTTTGAGAAGTGTGATAAAAATATGCATATGCTGAGATTACATCTGGCATTTATAGTGTGTCATTTGCCCAAAAAAGCGTAACCAACTAAACTGTTTGATACAGACATGTATTTATTGATTTAAACAGTTTGCAATCATGTTGGATTCTATAAAATTGTCTATTAATTATGTATGAAACTGTTTAACTTAAAAAAGACATGTCTGAATAAAACAGTTTGTCAATAGTAATTAGTTCGTTACGCCTTTTTTACGCTTGTGTGGCATATGGCACACAGATAGACTTGAGTCCAACAGTTCTTTTTGAACTAGTTCGTTCAGTTGGACACAACTGCGTTTTGACATCAACGTAAATTAAATGGGTTTGAAGCAATTTTTGATTCGAACGCTCTCAAACTAGTTCAAAAAGAGCTATTGGACAGAAGTCTACACCCAGATGTAAACCCGGCCATACGCGTGTCTTCTGACTGCATTTGTAAGTTGGATGTGAGAGTATCAAATGTGTTGGGGAGTATACTTGGTTCGAACTCGTTCACTAGTTCATAGACTTTAGACTTGTGTCCAACAGCTCTTTTTGAACTAGTTTGAGAGCGTTCGAATCAAAAGTTGTTTCAAACCCATTTAATTTACATTGATATTTTTGACCGGACTTGTGTCCAACTGAACGAACTAGTTCAAAAAGAATTGTTGGACCCAAGTCTAATAGACTTGTGTCCAATAGCTCTTTTTGAACTAGTTTGAGAGCGTTCGAATAAAAAATTGCTTCAAACCCATTTAATTTACGTTGATGTTTTTGACGGCAGTTGTGTCCAGCTGAACGAGCTAGTTCAAAAAAAACTGTTGGACCCAAGTCTACTAGTTCATTTTCCCACAAACCTATGATAGACTCATGTAATTTAAATGGGTTTGAACATCTATAAGGATTCCTACGGCACTTTTTCATGTTTAATAGTATCAAAAAAAGTATGATCGTACCAACTTTCCCATCACTTATGTAAATGAAACAAAAAGTGTTTCAAATGCTCTCACACTAGTTCAAAAAGAGCTGTTGGACACAAGTCTACATACAAATAGACTTGTGTCCAACAGCTCTTTTTGAACTAGTTTGAGAGCGTTCGAATCAAAAGTTGTTTCAAACCCATTTAATTTACATTGATATTTTTGACCGGACTTGTGTCCAACTGAACGAACTAGTTCAAAAAGAATTGTTGGACCCAAGTCTACATACAAATAAACAAGTCAGGACGAAAACCAGCGTTGTCAACTTTGAAATTTCAAAACGCACCAAAATGAAGAAAAAAGCGCGCCATTTACAAAAAACGCACCAAGCTTAGAATTTCTTTTTTTTATTTTAAAATGTTTATTGAATTAATAATTTTGGATAAAAAGTATAATATTATTTCTTTGTAAATGAGAAATTTATTTAGACTAATTGAACTGTCGGATAATTAAAAAATATTTTTGGATTTCTTCATATGTAATATACTAATTATCTCGACCAAAGATATATATGACTTATACAAGTTTCATATACAATTTATCATAGCGTCATACAAAAGGCTTCATTTCAAATTGTGATGTTTTGTAAACATAATTACTATTTTACCATTCCTGATAGTGTTAATTAACACTATCAGGAATGGTAAAAGTTTCACAACAAAAATTTTCAAGTTTTAACCCACTGCCGTGTTCAATTTGCGTTGGTGCCACCAAAAATTTTAAAACGCACCAACATTTTAAAAAAAGCGCACCACGCGCCAACTAAGGTATTTTCGCACAAAAAATTTCAAAAAGCACCCAAAATGGTGCGAAACGCACCAAGTTGACAACGCTGGCGAAAACGTCATATGAGTTTGAAACAACTTTGATTCGAACTTGAACGAACTAATTCAAAAAGACATGTTAGAGACAAGTCTATTAATATAATACGTGAGATTTCTTAACTAAGTTTATTAAAATCAACCCAGAGCAAAAATTTGTGTTTATTTCATTACTAGTTTAACTCCTGTGACCAACGGCTTTTATTTCCACTACCAAATATCATCGATAAGTCCTAACGTTCGCTACCAGGTGATAATGTGTCTTATACGTAGTATGTAAGACTCTTTCCCATCATCTTCAAAAATTTCAAAATGTTTTGCTTGCCGGCGATGCTAAAAGATACTGGTGTGGCTAACGCAGAAAGAAAAGGCACAATTTCCAACACCACACAAAATATTAAAAACAAACGAAAACTAATACAAACATACCAATCTACAAGTCTCTCGGACAATGGTCAAATAATTCTTAAGTAAATGTGTGTGATGCATACTCGTATAAGCACCCATCGTACACACATCCAACAGCGTACAGATAATGGTAAAGTTATAAAAACTAGCCCAAGAAGAAATTTTTTGACTGAAAGAAGTCAACTGGTTTAGTTGTGTTTCAATGGGATGAGTGCGTATGTTTGTGTTGCTATGTGGTGCTACGCGAGATGGTCGCAAAAGACGAATTCTGCAGACGGCCAAAGGCAGTCCAAAACGGTTGGGAAGTGTTAAATTTACTCATCAACTACCTATTTTGTTCTTTCTTCAATTTTTAGTGGTGTACGAACAATGTATAAACATACTCCCGGTAAGTGTTCAGAAATTGGCATAAAAACCATCTCACTGCCGGTTTAGTCGTTGTAATATTCATAGTCGTATCCTTAGTTGGCGTCGTTGAGTTATTCCTTCCTTTCACTTTCGTCGTTGTCACTGAAAACGGCGGGTAGTTTTGCATCAACACGATAAGAAACCACTGTAAGAACAAGTGACCGATTGTGGAATACAACCACGACAAGAACAACAAACACCACCACTCTACTACAGATTTAATATCTACGCAACATACTCCCATATGCATATATGTACATATGTGTGCATTGTATCGGCAAGCGTACAAACTGTTGTCCATACAAAACCTTTCGTGTGTGTGTGTATCTGAGTTTGCGTTAGTGTGTATGTGCATGGAAATAAATCCTTTCGCCGTTTAAATTCAATATTCGCGATAGTTTGTCGTCAAACGCAAAGTAGGCTGTGTAGGTTCGCTGCGACATTTTGGAAAAAACACTGTCATATCCTTTTCGCACTTGAACGAACAAACACAGAGATTACCGTAGTAGCAAACAAGCTGTATCCTAAGTATAGTCAAATTAAAATATATTTAATATGAATGCAAAATGAAATATTTAAATACCAAGCAAGTGCAAAAATAAAATTACAGATACGAGTAAAAGTTTGGTGCAATTAAAGTGATTAACTGGAATAAATCTGTAAAAGAAGTTATCAATAATTGATCAGTGATTAAGTATATAAGAGAACTGTTGAGCATTAAAGACGTTATTTTTCGAGGTCTGCCTCACACACTTATTTCCTATACATATCGCTCTCGTTTTTTCTTAACTGCAGCTAATAGGATTAAGATTAAGTTTTATTTTTGAGACAAGTTGCAAGCCAAAATCTTTATGGCAGCTTCAAAAGAACATCTAATGTTCATATATTGTATTGTTAACTACACTCAAATAAAAAATAGCATAAATATTGTGTCATTATTAAATTTGTGATATATAAAATTAACAAAAATTAAAGAAACAACTCGCCAGCCAAAATCAGAAACATTTTGTTTGCAACAGCTTCTAGGGAACAACTAATGTTCGTATTTTGGATTGTAAACAAACAAATACAAACAGCTGCACTATAACAAAAATAACGAAAATTTTTTATCATTATTAAACTAAACATTTAAAAAAATTTTATAGTGTGCTTGCAAAAGACAAATATCAGTGCTATTGATTAGAAATACACAACAAATTCGCCACTAATCTCTTTTTCCCATCCATAATTTAAAATATATACATATATAGTTTTTCCAAGACATTCGATAAAAAGGGTAAGTGTTCGCTCTGTTTATCAATGTAATTAGTAAGCTAAAATGAATGTAAAATTCAAAAATTTTAAAGATTAACGTACCTTTTCACAATGTATGGTTAAAGGCCCAACTATAATAGGAATTAGCGAACTTAAGCAACTGTGCGGTTACATATAAGACGTATGTAGCAAACCATAATGTTAAGTGCCAAATTGAACGCACAATCCGTACGGAAAACACTGTTTTTGCATTTTTTTTAAACTCAAACAAACAGCAGAAGAAAATATTCATTGATTTTAAATATTTTCTTATTGTTTCTTATTTTAAACTCAGAAAAAAAGCAAAAATTTTATTTTCATTCTTTGATTTACAGTACACATATACAGACATACATTTGAGATTATTTATGTGTGTTCACTGTTGTACTTCTTGGTAGGCAAAACAAATAAAACAAGTAATAAAGTGGTGGATATAATTACACGTGAATTTTTAATAGATTAGGACATTCCAACAAGTTAATTTGATTGAATTGCATTCATTTAGTAGTTATAAGAAGAAACAAAACTACTAAAAAAATTTGAAGAATACCTATATATGCACAACTGTGGCTAAAGAATACTTAAGTGCATGTAAGTACATTGTGGACACCTAAAAGTCACATCGGAATTGCTTAAGTATTTGACAGACTTATCGTTAAATTCTGGCATTAGCTTAAGCCAGCATATTCATATTATAGTTGGGCCTTAAGAGTTAACGTGAACTTTAACTGACAGTTCTTCATACAAAACTTGCCGTTAAAGTCCCTGCTATCTTTTAACCATACATTGTGAAAAGGTACGTAAAACAGAGTATTATGATTTCGCAATCGTGTAACTATCAATGTAATGCACATATTTATGTATGTATGTACATACATATTTACACTTATTTATTAACTTTTCCAAACAAAAACAATTTTCTTAATTTTTAACTTCTTCTCAAACTAATTTTTGCTTCTTTGTTTAGTGCAATTAGACTAAACTTTGTATTTTGAGGAGACCAACTTACAAGCAATAATTTAAAAAACTACACTAAAAATAATGTAACAGCTAGTTTCGAGGCCTGCGGCCTAATTCCTGCACTCGTGATTGATATTGCAATCGAATAGAAATTGATTTCGATAGCAAGAAATTTTCCGCTGATGTCACTCGATACCAAGCGAATGGATTTTCTATTTTAGTGTTGGAAAAAGGCAAATAAATTCATTTAACAACACTGAATAAATTGTAAGCAAAAACATATGTTTGCATATATGTATGTATGTGTGCAAAATCATATGTATGTATGTACATACGGACATAAACACGTATAATGTGGTATCACAATATTATTTATGATAATAAAGAAGAGTTGTTTCGATATTTTCAAATTTTATTAATAAGAATGAATAATTTTTTAAAATTACAAATCAATATTTTTTAATTTTTGAAAGGAAATTCTTAATTATAAGATTTCTTAAAATACTCAGTAGAAAAGTTACTACAGGTAAGTATGTCCCCACAATACGCATAAAAAAACGAATATACACAAAAATTATTTTCATTTTTATTAATTAATAACATAATAATAATACTGTGCTAGTTCCTAGTGCGGGACCTAGTTGGTAAACCTAATTCGAGTTAGCTCTTTTTTAAAAAATAACTAAGATTGAAAACTTGGTTAAAAGCACCTAAAACCCCCAATTTTATCCAGTTTTCTATTATTCATTAATTTTTATATCAATTAAAAGAACATATTATGCATTAACATGCGTCCTTAAGACATTTTTGAAAAAAAAAATTCAAAAAAAATTAAAAAATTGTCCCAATCAAAATATTGCCCCAAAAAAATTTACGCAAAATATTCGAAAAAACATTTTAATTTTTTTCCAAAAAGTTTTATCATGACGCAAGTTCATCAATGCATGTCTTTTCATGCGATATATGTATATGGATATAAGGGTTGATAAATGGTAGAAAACTTAGACAATTTTTGATTTTTTTGTACTTTTCACCAAGTTTCCAATCTTAATTATTTCTTAAACAAGAGCTAACCTTACAAAATAGTTAGCGCCATTGGAAACAGATTACCCGAATAAGATTTATACACTGGGTCCCCGGCTTGTTGCAAAAAAGTTTCAAATTCGAGAACAGTGTAATTAATTAGTGCAAAGATAGTTAGATAATATAGCACTAGCCACATTTTCGATTCAGTTAATTTCATGTTTAAATGCTAGGGTTTGCCAAAAACCGTGGAAATTAAAAAACCGCGGTTTCCGATTTTAAACTATTAAAATTGGCAGGTTTCGGTTCGGTTTCGGTTTCGGGCTTAAAAGTATGCAGATATATAAATAGGTTTGCATGCTGGAAAGATAAATGATGACATAAAAATAATCACCCATATTGAGACAAGTGGAATTTTTCGAATTGTTTCCCTCGAAGGGAAAAATGCTAAGTTGAATATCCTTTGAAATTTTTTCCCCGCTATCACTTCACGTGAATGTAAAAAAATTCAGTGAAGTGCGACTTTGACCCGCGCACGAAGTGTTCCGTACGGGCACGAGATATGTAATTCAATACGAACAATATAAACTATAGTTTTGGCATTTCTTTCGGTTTTGGGTTTTTGCGGTTTTAAGCGTTTTTTTAGTTTGGGGGTTTTTTTAATTTATTGGCGCTTTCTGAGTTTTGGCACTTTTTTCACGTTTGGCGATTTTTTTTGGTTTTTTTAATTTTGGCAATTTTTATTATTTTGGCTTTTTTATTTTGGCGATTTTTTTATTTTAAGAATTTTTTTAATTTTGGCGTTTTTTTCATATAGGTGATTTTTTTTGGATTTGGCGATTTTTTTAGTTTTGGCACTTTTATTTCGTTTTGAGGATTTTTTTCGGCTTTTGGCGCTTATTTAAAATTTTGGCGATTGTTATAGTTTTGGCGATTTTTTTAAAATTTGGCGATTTTTTAATTTTGGCGATTTTTTTTTCACATAAACAATTATTTTGGTTTTGTGGCATTTTTCGCGTTTTGGCGATTTTCTTCGGTTTTTCATATTGGCGATTTTTTTCATTTAAACGATTTTTTCAAATTTGGCGATTTATTTTAGTGCTAGATTTTTTTTATTTTGTCGATTTTGTTCGATTTGGCGATTTTTTTCCATTTTTGGCGGTTTTTTCCGGTTTTGTCGATTTTTTTCGGTTTGGCGATTTTATAATTTTCGGAATTTTTAGTTTTAACGCTTTTGAAAATTTCAAGAGTTTATCTCTCTCAAGATATAGCAATTTCTCAAAATTACATAGTCAAAATTGCATTAACTGATGGACCACCCTTTAATTTAATTTTTTTTTATAATTTTAATGTTTATTGTTGTAGTCTATATAAAAATACACTAACTTTACAAATTTCAAGTGTCAATATACATACATATGTACATACAATTGTATGTATATTACATTTTTTAACGCTCGTTTTGGAGCACCCTTTAATTTCTAATTCTCATTTGTTGTTGTAGTGGCCAAGGTTCTACATAATCTGTCCAAATTTCAGGTCCGTAGCTCTTACGGTTCCTGAGAAAACACCGTGTGACGGACAGACGGACAGCGTAGCGAAAACAATAGGGTTCCTTTTTCACCTTTGGTGTACGGAACCCTAAAAAGGGAAAAATATTTGTAAAGCTTAAAAATTAATTGAAAATCGGACATATTTAAGTTAAATAAAAAAAATCACACAAATTTTAGGTTCTAAATGAAATTTATTTAACTTTAAAGTTATACTCATGGAGGTGCTTCCGTTGATTTAGCTATTTTTTTCATTAAGTATGCCACCCTGGTGCACCACCACAAAATTTACTGTATGTGAAACAAAAAGATTCATACTATTAAAAAAATGTGTTATAGGGAATTACTGTTAACAACCGTAAGCTTTATTTACGAATATTGCCCTAAAAATAAATATTTATAACTTTTAATATATAATTCGAAGAAAAATATCGAAATTATTCGATGTAATAATCCAGTTCGTTTGCAAAAATAAAGTGAACAAATCCAAGGGAAAATTTAAAAAATTCAAAAAATATTGTTTATGATAAGGGGAATCAAAAAAGTGAAAACATTTATGGGAAAAACTTTTCGAGGGAAAAAATTTTTACTGTAGGGGTGATACAGTTTCTCTGGTTTGTATTGTATTCAGGTACTTGTATTAGAAAAGGAACATTTAGTAATGAGTATGTGTATAAAAAACTTAAGAATTAAAATTTATATTTAATTATACAAGTTATACAATTTCAGAAACGTTAAAGCATTCAAATTGTTATTTTTTTTTGTAGGAGTTACCAGCGACAGAAAACACTCTTTTGCCTTGTGGAGCAATAATATGTTGGTTGTTTTGTTGTTTGATTTTTTTATAAATTACAAATTCTTGTCTAAGAACGTTAAAATTAACGTATTTTTGTTTTACATCTGCTAGAGCTTTTTTGATAACAGATTACAATTCTTCCTGCAAGGATATGTTATGATTTTCATAAATTTTTACAATTTTCTTACAATTAATTTTCACGGAATGGCTTGTAATGTACATATAAAAGTCTTCAATGTAAAGTACATTTGCTGTATTTTTAAACAAGATAATAATGTTAAACTAAAACTTAAGAACAGAAGCTATTTTATCAGTTTCGGTTATTATGGGTTAAGAACCGCAGTTTCAGTTAAAACCGAACGGCAATCCCTATTATATGCTCCCAGAGTTGGTTGATTTTTTTATTTTCCCTGACAACTGTTGGGCAAAACATTATTTACCAAATCAGTGTGTTTTGTGTTATATCTAAACACAGTGTTACCATAAGATGTAAGAGGAAAAGTGCTACATTGCAGATATAAAAGTGCTAAAATGTTCTACAGCACACACAACAAAGTGCTAAGATCAGTTGAAATTTTTAGTTTCTCTCATTTCTTAAGAGGCCCATACACTTGCAATGAAATTGTAAATTTTTTTATTCTATATACGCCCATGTTCTCAAAAACACATATCGCTTAAAATTGGCGTTTTCGATCGGAAAACGCTAAGCAGGTGTTTTGAAAAACGCACATCGCTTAAAACTAAATTTTTTCGATTTCAAAACGCCAAAGAGGTGTTCTGGCAAACAAAAACGCCAGAAATTTGGCGTTTTCAAACCGCTTGTACATACTGAAGCGATCTGGCTTATTTTATTAATCCTGCACTTTAAACATTAAAGGAAATGATGTACAATTTAAATTAAATATGTTTTGTTTTTATTTCAGCTAAAGATTGTAACATTTTTTCACTTTTTCCATTAAAAATATGCAATTTAAAAAGTTTCTTTGATTTTGTCAATTGCCTGTCGCAATTGTTTACTTATGAACTGGCGTTTTATGCCAAAAGCTGATCCAATTGATCTTCGAAAAAAATGTAATTTTAGTGGTGTTAATTTTAAAATACCTTATTTGGTTATTTCTTTCTTAACTTTTGATATTAATATTTGGAATTTATTAAGTGCACATATTTATATTAAAATCGTAAAACGCTAGCAAATCGCTTCGTTTTCAGAACATGCTGAAAAGCGTTTTGCGTTTTCACAACCGCAAGCGATTTGAAAACGCTGCGTTCAGAACATGGACGATAATTGCTAACTTGTATAGGTGTAATATTCACAGGAAGCACAATACATTTTTGTAATGTGTTCGCAAAAGTATTTAATATTATGTTAAGTTTTTTACTGTGAGAAAAATTTCGCCATATTTTTTAAAGATTTTTATCAATCATTCCATAGTAAATTGTGTGAGATTTGATCTTTTTAGATAACACCAACGATGGCCGCTTGAAATATTTAGTTTATAAATTTTGAATCCAGTTGCGAATGGAATACTAAGAAATAAAAAAATCTTTGAGTGTCAAATAGAGTAATTAAGTAAAAATATATTTATTTTCTACAAAGATAAATCAGATGAACCGATTTAATTAACTGATGTAACAATTGCACACGTTGTATAGTTTTTAACCGACTTCAAGAAAAGAAGGACGTTAACAATTCGTCTCTATTTTTTTAGGTGTGTAGGTTCATAACTCGGTGTATTTTAGACCGATTGCAAAATTTTTTTTCTTGTCTGAGAGGGTATAGCTTCCCACTGGTCCCATTAAAAAAAATTCTTTTACTTGATTTTACGATCTTCTGCTTATTTGATTGCCGCGAAACATCTTTGGTTCTTGAAATTACACAATTTTAAAGTTGAAAAAGTGGGCGGGGCCATGCCCATTAAAATTTATTATAACATTTCACATGGTTATATTTTACCGATTTTTATGAAACTTGGCACACAGCCTAAGCTTACATAAAGGCACCACTTTGCGTTCAGAAAAGTGGGAGGGACACGCCTTTTAAATTTTATTATAATATTTCACGTGCTTGTACGAAACTTAGCACACACCTTGAAATCTTAAAAATACACAATCTTGTTTAAAAAGTCGGCGTAGCCAACCCCTATGAAATTTAATACTATATTTCACTAAAAAGCTAAAAATAAAACTTAAAAAAAAAATTAAACCGACTTCAAAAATAAGCACTAAAAAGCTAAAAATAATATTGATCTAGTTGAATAAAATATTTTTACATATGTTACCTATAGTGTTGTTTGAAGTTGGTGTCAGTAATACATGTACTAAACATATAGGAACATGACCGGTGAAATAATTGCAAGAACTTTTTATGTACATACATATATGTATGTATGTATGTATGTATGTATGTATGTGCTTAGTTACCAATTTTGCTGCCACCAACTTCAAACAACACTATAGGTAACATATGAAAAATATTTTATTTAACTAGATCAATATTATTTTTAGCTTTTTAGTGCTTATTTTTGAAGTCGGTTTAATCTTTTTTTAATTTTTATATTGAAACATAATCCTAAAACCGACAAGGGCTCACTTTACCTTTGATTGTGCTTTTTGTTAAGGTAACGTTTTGTTATTGGTAACGTTATTATAATTTAATATTTTTTTTACCAATATGTGTCTAACAGAGATATTCACTTATATGAATCCTGTCATAAACATATAATATTGAGAAATTATCTATAGAAAATTTATAAATTTAATGGAAAAAAGTGCAAAAATACAAAATAGTTTGAAAAAAAGTGCTGAACTAGCACTTATCATTATTTTCAGAATCTTTAGTGCTAAACGAAGAAAAAAACTGCTAAATCTAGGACTAAAAGTGCTAAAATGGCAAGCCTGTTCAAAGACAACTAGAAATTCATTATATTTGTATTTTTTATACGTACATTTGTGCATACATTCATTTATAAATAAATAAGTAAAATATTGAACATATATTTTCTTTTACTTCGCTTTATCTATATTAAACGTCATTTCGTTATCGTTAATGCACGTTATCGAATGCTGTCATTAGAAATTTCGGTATGTTATTCGAAATGGAATGAGAAAATCCCAAAGTAAAAAACTCACACATTCGAGTAACAACTCGCTCGCAATCGAATGCGGGAATCAGGCTCCTGGAACACCTTCATTATCATCGATCATGTGCTTGGGGCACTGTGTGTTAATTTAAACTTCTTACCACAGGTTTTTGAAAAAAAATTATGAAAGGTCAAATTTACCTACACTAATTTACAGCAGTTTTGCCATTGCTATTTGTTATTTACTAATTACAAACATGCTGTGATGGTGAATTTGAGGTTTTATTACAAACATTCTTTCAACAACTTGTGATACGAAGAGTCAAAACAATTCACGTTTTCCATTTGCTCTGAAAAGTTTTTACATATGTTAAAATAATTATAGTATTGTTAGTATATGAAAAGAAGGAAAAATTGTCTGTCAAATTATCCAAAATTAGTTGCTCTATGACTTGAGAATATTATTGTTAGTAAAAAGTAGGGAGTATGTATTGTTAGAAAAAGTAGGGAGTAATGTATGGTGACAAGACGTGCCATGTAAATAGTTACATATTCACCATGATGCGTAGTTTTAAGCTGTGTTCACATTATATTTATTATGTTCACATTATTTTATGTCTTGGTCTTGTGGAACGTCACACATAACATACAAATAAGTTTTCAAAATCTTTACATACACCCATAGAAAAAACTGCTTAAAATCAATAAAAACCATACGGAATTAATAAAAACATTAACGAAAGTCTAGTCATGTTGAAATTTCTTATTTCAATATGAAAAAGTATAAATTTACCGTATTAATTTATTAATTTTATTTATTTTTAAGTATATCAATATAAATTTTCTATTATATGGAAAATTATTGAATTACTATGACACGTTCGTATTGTTAGGTTGAAGCTTTTCCCTGATTGTACGGTTTATAATTTTGTGTGTGTTCACACATTGCATAGTGGAAAATTTTGGTAAAATACACATGCACATTTGTCTCTGACGTAATTTTGACGTCACCACATTGGCTACATGCCGTGTACTAGCAATACATGTATATTGAGAAACTTACATCGCTAGTCATGTGCTGTCTCTGGAAATGTGTCCGACTCGGCTAAATTTGTCATATTTAGATTTTGGTACAAATTTTTAATATTTAATTTTTTTAGTTTTTGTATAAAAGTGTTGTCTTAAGACAAATAAAAAATTTTTTGTACACTGAAAGAATTTTCAGCAGAAATTCAATGAATTTCGACATTAATCTAATGAAAAAAATTCATTAAAATTCAACCAACGTCACGTTTCGTTGGATTAATGAAACCAGTTTCGTTAAAATTATTTTATTGAAAACTTTATTAACCATAAAATAATTTCATGAAAATAATGATATAATTTAATTATAAAGGGGTTTCTTAATAATTAGAAAATATTGTTGTCATAAATCCAATAAAATATTCTAACGAAACCAGAATATCAAGGAAGCAAATCCAATGAAATTGTTTCACAATATTCATGAAATTTTCATTGGATTTGTGAAATTATCATTAAATTTGTGAAAAATTAAATTGTTTCATTGGATTTATGAAGCAAAATTCTTTCGGTGTACGGATTTTCTCATTAGTTTTAATCAGGGACCGTAATGTTCGATTTTTGGCTGATGTTCTCGTCATAAATACATAATTTACGTTACGAACTATCAACCAAAATTAGGTTGAACTACATTTTGGTGTTCTAAGGAAAATGGAGCTAAGAATATCATAATATTGCAAGATAATAGGACAGAGGTCTTGACTATTTCGCATAAAATATAAGATACACATTCCATACTGCCTTCTATGAGAAGGGAAAAGTGTAGGAGAAACATGTTAAATTTTTTTACCAAATAAATTTTCATTTGGTGTAATTAGCGGAATGGTTGGTATATGTGAAAATGTGGTTCTCAAGAAAAAAGTTGGCGACCACTGTTGCATAAATTTTGTACTTTTTGTTGATATATGTTTATTAAATTGTAATTTCATCATCCTTACACAGAAAGCGCATAATTTTTTTATGGATGTTTTTTTATTTATTGTATCTTCATATATGAACTAACAATAAGTATTAAAATCTTAAGTCTAACATATAATAAATAGGCCCGACCAA
This sequence comes from Tachina fera, assembly GCA_905220375.1. Lineage (NCBI taxonomy): Eukaryota > Metazoa > Arthropoda > Insecta > Diptera > Tachinidae > Tachina > Tachina fera. Next base: position 123,967,103 of record LR999963.1, on the reverse strand, counting down.
TGTCAGACATAACTAAGTGATAGTTGTAAATAATACATAAGCAGTGATAAGCCAAAAAAAGTATTTTCAAGCAACTTCATTCGGACTGTTAAGTATTAGAGCCCTTGTATCTCTCTTTTTTAAGCGGATGTGTCCAGTAAAGTTCAACATATTACGAGCAAGCGGATTAGGATGTGACTCGAGTTTTGTTTGATATTTGCCTGCGTATTTTGCAATTTCTTCAGTCACTAGTGGCATATTTAAATCACGATGTATATTTGAATTCTTAATGTATCATGGATCAGATGTTATCAACCTTAAAATTTTGTTTTGTCCTCGTTGAATTCTCTCTACATTGGAAACAGAAGGAGTGCCCCATAACTGGATACCGACTTGTATATTAAAAGTTTGCAGTCTAGGCTGAGTGTTGAATTTCTGCCAATCAGCCAATGTACCTGAGTTAATTTTAGTTTCATTTGAGTTAACTTATAGTCAATGTGATGTTTTCATGTAAGCCGTCGATCGAGGTGTATACCAAGATATTTCACATGTGAATGTTGAGGAACAACTTGATTATTAATCCGAATGGGGGAACAAGTATCTCTTCGTAAGGTTAATTGTACTTGAACACACTTTTGTTCATTTACCTTAATTCTCCATAAGTTTAACCATAGTTCCATCTGGCTAATGTGTTCCTGGAGTTTTCGGGATGCCTCATCAGGGTTTTCGTGCATACTAAGGCAGGTTGTATCGTCGGCAAATTTAGAAGTGTGGATACTAGTGCTCACAGGCATATCACAAGTATAAATCAAATATAAAAATGGCCCCAGTATAATCCTCTGTGGCACACCGGGTGAGATAGTTTCAGGCATACTCATAAAGTGTCCTTCACACAACTGTAAATTTTCGTGCAGTATGTAACTTTCCAAAAGATTTATAATGTTTATTGGTAAGTATGTCTTCAACTTTGAAATCAGGCCTTCATGCCACACTTTATCAACTGCCTGAGAAACATCAATAAACAAGGCAGAACAATACTTCTTTTCCTCAAATGTTTTTCTGATAAATTGAACCAATCTATACGTTTGCTAAATGGTGCTATGCTGGCTTCTAAAACCAAATTGATGGTCCGGGATGCATCCATTATCAGTTAAAATTGAAGACAATTTTGTCATGACTAGCTTTTCAAAAAGCTTTGACATTGTTGGCAGTAAACTTATTGGCCTATATGACTCAGCCTTGGTAAAATCTTTACCTGGCTTTGGAATCATTTTATCCTTGGCAAGCTTCTAGCACGCTGGATAGTTCTCCAGTCGTAAAATGGCATTAAAAGTGAATAACAGGATTCTAATTGTAGTACGGGGTTACTTAATCAGCATCTGGTTACCGATTCCAAGCGTTTAAATAGAACGCGAAATACATTATACAGGCAGTTTTTGTTAACAAAAAGTCTTGTAATAAAATGTTTAATAACTCAGTCAATTTCAAAGGAATGTTTTAAAAGAAACTTCCGAATTACTCTTAATTAACTGAGTTTTATAACTTTGTTTATAAAAAGTATGGTTCCAGTACAAAAATTCTGCCTAAGAACGAGTCTAAACTAGAAAAGTGTCAAAAAACCGTTAATAAATACTGAATATATCTATATCTGAATTTTTTTTCTGAGATTCAATAAACATATATATATATATATATATATATATATATAATTCAAAAGGTCTAAGTCTCTTCTTTCTAAATCCGTTTATAAATACCTTATCAGATGATATTTAACTTAGTTATAGGTTGATAAGAGGCTACGGGTAAGAAAATTTCGGTTTTTACCCGTAACTCGAAATTTTGGAGGTGTTATACTCGACAATACCTTCCAGAAAAATTGTAACACGTCTCAGATATTTCGATTTCATTAAAATTTTTCACACAATGTGATAGATGGAAACAATAACTATTTGATTTTCAATATTCTACACAACTTCTTTGGTCTTAGCAGGTGTCTCCTTATATATGAATATAAGCACCATAAAATATAAGCACCATAAATTACATTAGGTTCCTCGGAAAATCATTGTTTATATTTATATGTAAAGACTTATTCTTTGAAAATTTTTAATTTTCACATATTCTATCATTACAATCCCGGTTGTACATAATTCGATTGATATTGATTTTAAAAACCGTGCATACGCTGAAGCTGGATTTTGGCAAACTGTATAGTCTGTATAGGCACTATTTAAGTATTGAAAATATATAAAAATTACGTTAGGCTCTTCGAAAAATGATTGTTTATATCCACTTTGTCCGGACGCACCACTGCACCCCCACTTACAGTAAAGATTTAATCTTTGAAAATTTTTAATTTCCACATTTTCTATCACTACAATTCCGGTTATAGTAACATCAAGTATATCTTGTAAGCATTTTACGTACGTATTTGAATATATCAACTTCATTTTGCTTGCTGAATTTTAGAGTACGATGGAAATTCAGGTAATTTTCTTTCCAAATAAAGGCTTCTTAAATACATGCACAGTAAACACCATTTGAATACAATTTGGTTAAATGCCTTTACCGCATTCATTGTTATAGTTTTGGCGATTTTTTTAAAATTTGGCGATTTTTTAATTTTGGCGATTTTTTTCACATAAACAATTATTTTGGTTTTGTGGCATTTTTCGCGTTTTGGCGATTTTCTTCGGTTTTTCATATTGGCGATTTTTTTCATTTAAACGATTTTTTCAAATTTGGCGATTTATTTTAGTGCTAGATTTTTTTTATTTTGTCGATTTTGTTCGATTTGGCGATTTTTTTCCATTTTTGGCGGTTTTTTCCGGTTTTGTCGATTTTTTTCGGTTTGGCGATTTTATAATTTTCGGAATTTTTAGTTTTAACGCTTTTGAAAATTTCAAGAGTTTATCTCTCTCAAGATATAGCAATTTCTCAAAATTACATAGTCAAAATTGCATTAACTGATGGACCACCCTTTAATTTAAATTTTTTTTATAATTTTAATGTTTATTGTTGTAGTCTATATAAAAATACACTAACTTTACAAATTTCAAGTGTCAATATACATACATATGTACATACAATTGTATGTATATTACATGCGATTTTAACATTTTTTAACGCTCGTTTTGGATCACCCTTTAATTTCTAATTCTCATTTGTTGTTGTAGTGGCCAAGGTTCTACATAATCTGTCCAAATTTCAGGTCCGTAGCTCTTACGGTTCCTGAGAAAACACCGTGTGACGGACAGACGGACAGCGTAGCGAAAACAATAGGGTTCCTTTTTCACCTTTGGTGTACGGAACCCTAAAAAGGGAAAAATATTTGTAAAGCTTAAAAATTAATTGAAAATCGGACATATTTAAGTTAAATAAAAAAAATCACACAAATTTTAGGTTCTAAATGAAATTTATTTAACTTTAAAGTTATACTCATGGAGGTGCTTCCGTTGATTTAGCTATTTTTTCATTAAGTATGCCACCCTGGTGCACCACCACAAAATTTACTGTATGTGAAACAAAAAGATTCATACTATTAAAAAAATGTGTTATAGGGAATTACTGTTAACAACCGTAAGCTTTATTTACGAATATTGCCCTAAAAATAAATATTTATAACTTTTAATATATAATTCGAAGAAAAATATCGAAATTATTCGATGTAATAATCCAGTTCGTTTGCAAAAATAAAGTGAACAAATCCAAGGGAAAATTTAAAAAATTCAAAAAATATTGTTTATGATAAGGGGAATCAAAAAAGTGAAAACATTTATGGGAAAAACTTTTCGAGGGAAAAAATTTTTACTGTAGGGGTGATACAGTTTCTCTGGTTTGTATTGTATTCAGGTACTTGTATTAGAAAAGGAACATTTAGTAATGAGTATGTGTATAAAAAACTTAAGAATTAAAATTTATATTTAATTATACAAGTTATACAATTTCAGAAACGTTAAAGCATTCAAATTGTTATTTTTTTTTTGTAGGAGTTACCAGCGACAGAAAACACTCTTTTGCCTTGTGGAGCAATAATATGTTGGTTGTTTTGTTGTTTGATTTTTTTATAAATTACAAATTCTTGTCTAAGAACGTTAAAATTAACGTATTTTTGTTTTACATCTGCTAGAGCTTTTTTGATAACAGATTACAATTCTTCCTGCAAGGATATGTTATGATTTTCATAAATTTTTACAATTTTCTTACAATTAATTTTCACGGAATGGCTTGTAATGTACATATAAAAGTCTTCAATGTAAAGTACATTTGCTGTATTTTTAAACAAGATAACAATGTTAAACTAAAACTTAAGAACAGAAGCTATTTTATCAGTTTCGGTTATTATGGGTTAAGAACCGCAGTTTCAGTTAAAACCGAACGGCAATCCCTATTATATGCTCCCAGAGTTGGTTGATTTTTTTATTTTCCCTGACAACTGTTGGGCAAAACATTATTTACCAAATCAGTGTGTTTTGTGTTATATCTAAACACAGTGTTACCATAAGATGTAAGAGGAAAAGTGCTACATTGCAGATATAAAAGTGCTAAAATGTTCTACAGCACACACAACAAAGTGCTAAAATCAGTTGAAATTTTTAGTTTCTCTCATTTCTTAAGAGGCCCATACACTTGCAATGAAATTGTAAATTTTTTTATTCTATATACGCCCATGTTCTCAAAAACACATATCGCTTAAAATTGGCGTTTTCGATCGGAAAACGCTAAGCAGGTGTTTTGAAAAACGCACATCGCTTAAAACTAAATTTTTTCGATTTCAAAACGCCAAAGAGGTGTTCTGGCAAACAAAAACGCCAGAAATTTGGCGTTTTCAAACCGCTTGTACATACTGAAGCGATCTGGCTTATTTTATTAATCCTGCACTTTAAACATTAAAGGAAATGATGTACAATTTAAATTAAATATGTTTTGTTTTTATTTCAGCTAAAGATTGTAACATTTTTTCACTTTTTCCATTAAAAATATGCAATTTAAAAAGTTTCTTTGATTTTGTCAATTGCCTGTCGCAATTGTTTACTTATGAACTGGCGTTTTATGCCAAAAGCTGATCCAATTGATCTTCGAAAAAAATGTAATTTTAGTGGTGTTAATTTTAAAATACCTTATTTGGTTATTTCTTTCTTAACTTTTGATATTAATATTTGGAATTTATTAAGTGCACATATTTATATTAAAATCGTAAAACGCTAGCAAATCGCTTCGTTTTCAGAACATGCTGAAAAGCGTTTTGCGTTTTCACAACCGCAAGCGATTTGAAAACGCTGCGTTCAGAACATGGACGATAATTGCTAACTTGTATAGGTGTAATATTCACAGGAAGCACAATACATTTTTGTAATGTGTTCGCAAAAGTATTTAATATTATGTTAAGTTTTTTACTGTGAGAAAAATTTCGCCATATTTTTTAAAGATTTTTATCAATCATTCCATAGTAAATTGTGTGAGATTTGATCTTTTTACATAACACCAACGATGGCCGCTTGAAATATTTAGTTTATAAATTTTGAATCCAGTTGCGAATGGAATACTAAGAAATAAAAAAATCTTTGAGTGTCAAATAGAGTAATTAAGTAAAAATATATTTATTTTCTACAAAGATAAATCAGATGAACCGATTTAATTAACTGATGTAACAATTGCACACGTTGTATAGTTTTTAACCGACTTCAAGAAAAGAAGGACGTTAACAATTCGTCTCTATTTTTTTAGGTGTGTAGGTTCATAACTCGGTGTATTTTAGACCGATTGCAAAATTTTTTTTCTTGTCTGAGAGGGTATAGCTTCCCACTGGTCCCATTAAAAAAAATTCTTTTACTTGATTTTACGATCTTCTGCTTATTTGATTGCCGCGAAACATCTTTGGTTCTTGAAATTACACAATTTTAAAGTTGAAAAAGTGGGCGGGGCCATGCCCATTAAAATTTATTATAACATTTCACATGGTTATATTTTACCGATTTTTATGAAACTTGGCACACAGCCTAAGCTTACATAAAGGCACCACTTTGCGTTCAGAAAAGTGGGAGGGACACGCCTTTTAAATTTTATTATAATATTTCACGTGCTTGTACGAAACTTAGCACACACCTTGAAATCTTAAAAATACACAATCTTGTTTAAAAAGTCGGCGTAGCCAACCCCTATGAAATTTAATACTATATTTCACTAAAAAGCTAAAAATAAAACTTAAAAAAAAAATTAAACCGACTTCAAAAATAAGCACTAAAAAGCTAAAAATAATATTGATCTAGTTGAATAAAATATTTTTACATATGTTACCTATAGTGTTGTTTGAAGTTGGTGTCAGTAATACATGTACTAAACATATAGGAACATGACCGGTGAAATAATTGCAAGAACTTTTTATGTACATACATATATGTATGTATGTATGTATGTATGTATGTATGTGCTTAGTTACCAATTTTGCTGCCACCAACTTCAAACAACACTATAGGTAACATATGAAAAATATTTTATTTAACTAGATCAATATTATTTTTAGCTTTTTAGTGCTTATTTTTGAAGTCGGTTTAATCTTTTTTTAATTTTTATATTGAAACATAATCCTAAAACCGACAAGGGCTCACTTTACCTTTGATTGTGCTTTTTGTTAAGGTAACGTTTTGTTATTGGTAACGTTATTATAATTTAATATTTTTTTTACCAATATGTGTCTAACAGAGATATTCACTTATATGAATCCTGTCATAAACATATAATATTGAGAAATTATCTATAGAAAATTTATAAATTTAATGGAAAAAAGTGCAAAAATACAAAATAGTTTGAAAAAAAGTGCTGAACTAGCACTTATCATTATTTTCAGAATCTTTAGTGCTAAACGAAGAAAAAAACTGCTAAATCTAGGACTAAAAGTGCTAAAATGGCAAGCCTGTTCAAAGACAACTAGAAATTCATTATATTTGTATTTTTTATACGTACATTTGTGCATACATTCATTTATAAATAAATAAGTAAAATATTGAACATATATTTTCTTTTACTTCGCTTTATCTATGTTAAACGTCATTTCGTTATCGTTAATGCACGTTATCGAATGCTGTCATTAGAAATTTCGGTATGTTATTCGAAATGGAATGAGAAAATCCCAAAGTAAAAAACTCACACATTCGAGTAACAACTCGCTCGCAATCGAATGCGGGAATCAGGCTCCTGGAACACCTTCATTATCATCGATCATGTGCTTGGGGCACTGTGTGTTAATTTAAACTTCTTACCACAGGTTTTTGAAAAAAAAATATGAAAGGTCAAATTTACCTACACTAATTTACAGCAGTTTTGCCATTGCTATTTGTTATTTACTAATTACAAACATGCTGTGATGGTGAATTTGAGGTTTTATTACAAACATTCTTTCAACAACTTGTGATACGAAGAGTCAAAACAATTCACGTTTTCCATTTGCTCTGAAAAGTTTTTACATATGTTAAAATAATTATAGTATTGTTAGTATATGAAAAGAAGGAAAAATTGTCTGTCAAATTATCCAAAATTAGTTGCTCTATGACTTGAGAATATTATTGTTAGTAAAAAGTAGGGAGTATGTATTGTTAGAAAAAGTAGGGAGTAATGTATGGTGACAAGACGTGCCATGTAAATAGTTACATATTCACCATGATGCGTAGTTTTAAGCTGTGTTCACATTATATTTATTATGTTCACATTATTTTATGTCTTGGTCTTGTGGAACGTCACACATAACATACAAATAAGTTTTCAAAATCTTTACATACACCCATAGAAAAAACTGCTTAAAATCAATAAAAACCATACGGAATTAATAAAAACATTAACGAAAGTCTAGTCATGTTGAAATTTCTTATTTCAATATGAAAAAGTATAAATTTACCGTATTAATTTATTAATTTTATTTATTTTTAAGTATATCAATATAAATTTTCTATTATATGGAAAATTATTGAATTACTATGACACGTTCGTATTGTTAGGTTGAAGCTTTTCCCTGATTGTACGGTTTATAATTTTGTGTGTGTTCACACATTGCATAGTGGAAAATTTTGGTAAAATACACATGCACATTTGTCTCTGACGTAATTTTGACGTCACCACATTGGCTACATGCCGTGTACTAGCAATACATGTATATTGAGAAACTTACATCGCTAGTCATGTGCTGTCTCTGGAAATGTGTCCGACTCGGCTAAATTTGTCATATTTAGATTTTGGTACAAATTTTTAATATTTAATTTTTTTAGTTTTTGTATAAAAGTGTTGTCTTAAGACAAATAAAAAATTTTTTGTACACTGAAAGAATTTTCAGCAGAAATTCAATGAATTTCGACATTAATCTAATGAAAAAAATTCATTAAAATTCAACCAACGTCACGTTTCGTTGGATTAATGAAACCAGTTTCGTTAAAATTATTTTATTGAAAACTTTATTAACCATAAAATAATTTCATGAAAATAATGATATAATTTAATTATAAAGGGGTTTCTTAATAATTAGAAAATATTGTTGTCATAAATCCAATAAAATATTCTAACGAAACCAGAATATCAAGGAAGCAAATCCAATGAAATTGTTTCACAATATTCATGAAATTTTCATTGGATTTGTGAAATTATCATTAAATTTGTGAAAAATTAAATTGTTTCATTGGATTTATGAAGCAAAATTCTTTCGGTGTACGGATTTTCTCATTAGTTTTAATCAGGGACCGTAATGTTCGATTTTTGGCTGATGTTCTCGTCATAAATACATAATTTACGTTACGAACTATCAACCAAAATTAGGGTGAACTACATTTTGGTGTTCTAAGGAAAATGGAGCTAAGAATATCATAATATTGCAAGATAATAGGACAGAGGTCTTGACTATTTCGCATAAAATATAAGATACACATTCCATACTGCCTTCTATGAGAAGGGAAAAGTGTAGGAGAAACATGTTAAATTTTTTTACCAAATAAATTTTCATTTGGTGTAATTAGCGGAATGGTTGGTATATGTGAAAATGTGGTTCTCAAGAAAAAAGTTGGCGACCACTGTTGCATAAATTTTGTACTTTTTGTTGATATATGTTTATTAAATTGTAATTTCATCATCCTTACACAGAAAGCGCATAATTTTTTTATGGATGTTTTTTTATTTATTGTATCTTCATATATGAACTAACAATAAGTATTAAAATCTTAAGTCTAACATATAATAAATAGGCCCGACCAATGTCAGACATAACTAAGTGATAGTTGTAAATAATACATAAGCAGTGATAAGCCAAAAAAAGTATTTTCAAGCAACTTCATTCGGACTGTTAAGTATTAGAGCCCTTGTATCTCTCTTTTTTAAGCGGATGTGTCCAGTAAAGTTCAACATATTACGAGCAAGCGGATTAGGATGTGACTCGAGTTTTGTTTGATATTTGCCTGCGTATTTTGCAATTTCTTCAGTCACTAGTGGCATATTTAAATCACGATGTATATTTGAATTCTTAATGTATCATGGATCAGATGTTATCAACCTTAAAATTTTGTTTTGTCCTCGTTGAATTCTCTCTACATTGGAAACAGAAGGAGTGCCCCATAACTGGATACCGACTTGTATATTAAAAGTTTGCAGTCTAGGCTGAGTGTTGAATTTCTGCCAATCAGCCAATGTACCTGAGTTAATTTTAGTTTCATTTGAGTTAACTTATAGTCAATGTGATGTTTTCATGTAAGCCGTCGATCGAGGTGTATACCAAGATATTTCACATGTGAATGTTGAGGAACAACTTGATTATTAATCCGAATGGGGGAACAAGTATCTCTTCGTAAGGTTAATTGTACTTGAACACACTTTTGTTCATTTACCTTAATTCTCCATAAGTTTAACCATAGTTCCATCTGGCTAATGTGTTCCTGGAGTTTTCGGGATGCCTCATCAGGGTTTTCGTGCATACTAAGGCAGGTTGTATCGTCGGCAAATTTAGAAGTGTGGATACTAGTGCTCACAGGCATATCACAAGTATAAATCAAATATAAAAATGGCCCCAGTATAATCCTCTGTGGCACACCGGGTGAGATAGTTTCAGGCATACTCATAAAGTGTCCTTCACACAACTGTAAATTTTCGTGCAGTATGTAACTTTCCAAAAGATTTATAATGTTTATTGGTAAGTATGTCTTCAACTTTGAAATCAGGCCTTCATGCCACATTTTATCAACTGCCTGAGAAACATCAATAAACAAGGCAGAACAATACTTCTTTTCCTCAAATGTTTTTCTGATAAATTGAACCAATCTATACGTTTGCTAAATGGTGCTATGCTGGCTTCTAAAACCAAATTGATGGTCCGGGATGCATCCATTATCAGTTAAAATTGAAGACAATTTTGACATGACTAGCTTTTCAAAAAGCTTCGACATTGTTGGCAGTAAACTTATTGGCCTATATGACTCAGCCTTGGTAAAATCTTTACCTGGCTTTGGAATCATTTTATCCTTGGCAAGCTTCTAGCACGCTGGATAGTTCTCCAGTCGTAAAATGGCATTAAAAGTGAATAACAGGATTCTAATTGTAGTACGGGGTTACTTAATCAGCATCTGGTTACCGATTCCAAGCGTTTAAATAGAACGCGAAATACATTATACAGGCAGTTTTTGTTAACAAAAAGTCTTGTAATAAAATGTTTAATAACTCAGTCAATTTCAAAGGAATGTTTTAAAACAAACTTCCGAATTACTCTTAATTAACTGAGTTTTATAACTTTGTTTATAAAAAGTATGGTTCCAGTACAAAAATTCTGCCTAAGAACGAGTCTAAACTAGAAAAGTGTCAAAAAACCGTTAATAAATACTGAATATATCTATATCTGAATTTTTTTTCTGAGATTCAATAAACATATATATATATATATATATATATATATATATATATATATATATATATATATATATATAATTCAAAAGGTCTAAGTCTCTTCTTTCTAAATCCGTTTATAAATACCTTATCAGATGATATTTAACTTAGTTATAGGTTGATAAGAGGCTACGGGTAAGAAAATTTCGGTTTTTACCCGTAACTCGAAATTTTGGAGGTGTTATACTCGACAATACCTTCCAGAAAAATTGTAACACGTCTCAGATATTTCGATTTCATTAAAATTTTTCACACAATGTGATAGATGGAAACAATAACTATTTGATTTTCAATATTCTACACAACTTCTTTGGTCTTAGCAGGTGTCTCCTTATATATGAATATAAGCACCATAAAATATAAGCACCATAAATTACATTAGGTTCCTCGGAAAATCATTGTTTATATTTATATGTAAAGACTTATTCTTTGAAAATTTTTAATTTTCACATATTCTATCATTACAATCCCGGTTGTACATAATTCGATTGATATTGATTTTAAAAACCGTGCATACGCTGAAGCTGGATTTTGGCAAACTGTATAGTCTGTATAGGCATTATTAAGTATTGAAAATATATAAAAATTACGTTAGGCTCTTCGAAAAATGATTGTTTATATCCACTTTGTCCGGACGCACCACTGCACCCCCACTTACAGTAAAGATTTAATCTTTGAAAATTTTTAATTTCCACATTTTCTATCACTACAATTCCGGTTATAGTAACATCAAGTATATCTTGTAAGCATTTTACGTACGTATTTGAATATATCAACTTCATTTTGCTTGCTGAATTTTAGAGTACGATGGAAATTCAGGTAATTTTCTTTCCAAATAAAGGCTTCTTAAATACATGCACAGTAAACACCATTTGAATACAATTTGGTTAAATGCCTTTACCGCTTCATCCCTCAAAATATTGAATACCCATTTTTTATACTAATTTTCACACAAAAGTCCATGCTTAATTATCTTTCGTTAAATTGCCCATTTTGACTAATTACTAACCTGGCCAGACATCTCGCTTTTTCTAGTGGATCCCGCTTCGGATTTCTATCCCGATTCATCCCGCTTTTTAGAGTTTTGAAATTTTAAATATGTTATTAATTTTTGTTAAAATAAAATTCATATAAATTCATTCCAAATATTTTTTTAAGTTTAGTTATTATTATTTGTTATTTTGTTGAATATTTATTAACGTAAATAGTCAGTAGTTTCCCAGATATTTTTTAAGTAAATATTTTTTCCTATATTTACGATTTGAACGGGATAAAAAGTTCGTAACGCTTTTTAAGCCAAATTACATGTGATAATTGTTAATGAACAAATAACATCAACGTTAGTTGTAAATAATCTGACACCACATAGTTGAACGGAACAGCCAGTCGTTTTCGAAGGCCACTAGACCTTCATCATCAGCGTTCTTCTGTGTTGGTCCACTGTGTGTGGTGTCAGTTGATGTAGATTTCTGCCTTATATACGAAACTTTCTTGCAAATGGAATACGTGAATTGTTTTGATTCATCGTATTTCAATTTTTGCTGAAACGTGTTTTGTAATGAAAGCCTAAATTTACCATCTTTAATTTACAACAGACTTACCATTGTCGTTTATTCTTTACTAATTATGCAAATGTTAGTTAATTTGCTTATTTTTGTTCTACTTAAGACAAACTTTTTTGGTTTGTTACTATTAAGTATATTTATTTAATTTTTGCCACAGGCCCATGGCTATTAATTTTTTAAATATTAAATATAAAATAAATTTTTTATATAATAAATATTTAAATATTTTTTCTATTTGATGCTCACTTGGCCAATCCTGATTATTTTCTATCATCGGCAGAACCAGCAGAATTTCAAAGTACCAAGATATTAAAAAATTAGTATTTAATTTTCTTAGGAGATGATACACTTTTTGCTCCATTATTGGCTCCTTTTTGTAATACAATTGTCGTTAGGAAAAAATTTAAAAATTCTTTCTGTTTGGCTTGCTGTTAAGTGTTATGATTCCACTTTATTATATTAAGTGCCATTTTATTATTCCTTCTAGAATATCATTAATATGCTGTGGGCAAATCAGCAAGATCAGTAGACGACAGAGTAATTCCTACAAAATTTCACCCATCTCCGTATATTAAGCTAAGATCGAACGTAACGTAACGAACGTCAGTTTTTGATATTCGCGAATACGAATACGAATATTTGAAACTATATTAGCGAATACAAATATTATATGCAATATGAAATATTAAAAAAAAATTATGAAAAAGGACTTTCCAATCTTGTTGGCGTACTTTAAAGTTAATAAAAAGTACCCAAAATTTTAATGATCGTCATTAAATAATATTTGAAAATGATACAAACCACAAATTCTTATAAAAAAATTAATGTATTTGTACAAACTAAAATTTTTAGTCATTTATTTAATTTTCGTTTAGGATGTATGCATTTATTTAATTAATTTCTTGCAAAAATATTCGTATTTGTATTCGCCTGAAAATAATATTCGACAATTCGAATACGAATATTTGTGCATCACTAATCGGCACACATTTAAAAATATTTGTCAATTTACTTTTGGGTGGTGTCATTATCGTCGCATATTGTGAAAATTTTTTTCGGTTCATATCGGCTACGATAAATATGTGACAATAATCGGTACAATGCGATCACACTTTTATGCCTTATAGTACAATATAGAGTTGCATGAACAATTTCATCCATGAAACTACTGTAATATTTGTTTACTAAAGCCCAACTCCGAATATATGTATATGTTAAAGCTGAAGGTCCATACCATCCGTTCAATGCGTACTTGCGTTTTAGGCATGTGTCAAAAAAGTAGAATCAAAGTAATTGTATCTGGCAAGTTACAGAACAAAGCGCAAAGAACGTATAGACGCATAGGATGGACAAAGTAGATCTACTTTCTACTATTGTATTCGTCGCATGAATCATGAGAAAAGGTGAGTTGTTTTTGAGAGCCAAATGTTAGTGTGGTGAATTTAAATTTTCTCTTTTTTTGCATTAAAACAGTTTTTAGTAAAAGACACTGCTTTCGTAATACATTTTACAACTCCATACATATATATGCATATTCAAAACTTTAATAAATTAATATAAATTTTTAACATAGTTCTTTCATGAACAAAATTTGCATTAAGAACTTATTAATTAATTTTACGTACTTATTTACTGACTGTCAACTCAATTGTATTTATTATACCCTTTACCAAAAAATGGTAAAAGGGTATACATATATAAGTTTGTCATTTCGTTTTTAATATCTACAATATTAATAAGCGACTAAATTGTTTATATAATTTTTCGACCTTTTTTATATGTTCAATGAAACTATTTTTTTAAGCTTTAGGTCAGTAAATTTCATAAATTTCTTTATATTTTTATTTTTATATTGATATTTCGTTAACCTTTGGTTAACTTCTTCAAGATTATTCTTGTTTTTATATTTTGATAATTAGTTTTCGTCTTTTTTGCTTTTCAATCAAAAAAATTTTTTTTATAATTATAAATAACAATGTGTCATATATTTTTTTTTTCTTTTTTTTTAAGTTTTGAAAAGTATTGGTATAAAAATAGGTGTAAGTCTACAATATTTGTTCATAAATGAAAAAAATAATAATAATAATAATAACAACAAGAACAATAACACTACCAACAACAACAACAATAATAATAATAATAATGGATCAAAAATTTATAAATCTTTAGTATATGTACCAAAAATGACAGAAAGATTAGATAAATCTGAAATATATTATAAATCGAAGTATAAGATGGCATATAAGATTTATAATACTTTAGGAAATATATTTACTAACACAAAAGATAGGATTAAAAAGTTAGATAGATCTAATGTAGTTTACAAAATACGTTGTAAAGGAAACGACAACAAAAGATGCAACAAGATGTATGTAAGCACAACTAAAAATAAATTAAGGACAAGAATATCGGGACATAAAACAGATGAAAAGTAAAGGAATATTAATTCACACAAGACAGCTTTATCTTCACATTGCTTTGATTTAGATCATTATCCAGATTTTCATAATATTTCAATTTTGAATACAGAACTTAATTATAAACGTAGGTATATGTTAGAAATGTTACACATTATAGATGTTCCAACAGATCAGAGAATGAATTTCAGAACAGATACAGCTAATGTTGCACATACTTATAGATATTTATTACATAAGAACAAGAATAGGGTTTAAGAAAGTAATACACTATTACATATTTTGAATTGTTCATTATATTATAATTTTTTATAAAAAATTCTTAAAAAAAATATAAAAAAAATTTTAATTAATTTATATAGTTAGTTGTTCTTTATATGTAAATATTCATAATACGTATTTTTGCTATTTATTAATATTTAAATATTAAAAAAACTTTAAAAAAAATTATGTAAAAAAATTTTAAATATACATGTAATATATAATCTTTTTTCATTTCATATTTTGTAAATATTTAGTACCATGATAAAATATTTTAGACTAATACCAATGTTGTTAACATTTTTCCAAAAACAATATTTTAATAATTTTTCCAGATTCAAAATGTTATGTAAAACTATTAAAAATATTTATTATCTTTTCCAAAAACCATTACAAAATTGTATATGTTAAAAAACTTTTAAACACTTTTTTTTTCATTTATGAACAAATTTTGTAGACTTACACCTATTTTGTTTTATACCAATACTTTTCAAAACTTGTTAAAAAAAAAAAGAAAAAATTATATGACACACATTGTTATTTATAATTATAAAAAAAAATTTTTTGATTGAAAAGAAAATAAGACGAAAACTAATTATCAAAATATAAAAACAAGAATAATCCTGAAGAAGTTAACCAAAGGTTAACGAAATATCGATATAAAAATAAAAATATAAAGAAATTTATGAAATTTACTGACCTAAAGCTTAAAAAAATAGTTTCATTGAATTAATAAGCGACACATAAAGTATATATATTCTGAATCCTTATGCATAGGGAAGACGAACAAGCGATGTCCGTCTGTCTGTACGTGAAATCAAACTTATTTTATACTTCCGTATGAATAAAATTGGTATTTAAATTAAAAAAAAAAATTTAAATTTAACAAAATAAGAAAACGTTTCCAGGGTTGGAAAACTTTAACTTTAATTAAACATATTTCATGTTTTAGGAAGAAGGCTATTTTCTCAGGAACGGTAAAAGCTACGGGTCTGAAATTTGGACAGTGTATGTAGAACTTTGGTCGCTACAACAACAAATATATAAAAGCTAAAAATTAAAGGGTGTTTCAAAATGAGTGACGAAAACTTTTAAAATCCCATGTAATATACATACAATTGTATGTACATATGTATATTGACACTTGAAATTTGTAAAATTAGCGTATTTTGAAATAGGCTACAACAATTAACACTAAAATTAAAAAAATTTAAATTAAAGGGTGGTCCATCAGTTAATGAAATTTTGACTATGTAATTTTGAGAAATTGCTATATCTTTGGAAACTGTAAAAGTTAAACTCTTGAAATTTTCAAAAACGGTCAAACTAAAAAATCCGAAAATTATAAAATCGCCAAAAATTTAAAAAATCCTCAAAACGAAAAAAAATTGCCAAAATGAAAAAAAACGCTAAAATTAAAAATAACGCCAAAAACCGAAAAAAATCGCCAAAACGAGAAAAACTTGTCAAAACTAAAAATAAATTTTATACAATGACAAAAAAACACCAGAAACCGCAAAAATAGTCAAAACAAAAAAATTATTATATGAACAAAAATCGCCAAAAATTAAAAAAAAATCGCCTAAAAGAAAAAAATTGCCAAAATCAAAAAAAAAATCGCCAAAAGGAAAATAAATCGCCAAAATTAAAAAATAAACGCCAAACACCGAAAAAAATCGCCAAAACAAAAAAAAATTGCCTATATGAAAAAAATCGCTAAAATTAAAAAAATCGCTTATATGAAAAAAAATCGGCAAAATCAAAAAATCCCTAAAATTAAAAAAACGCCAAAAACCGAAAAAATCGCCAAAACGAGAAAAAAGTGTCAAAACAAAATAAAAATTCCCACAATAACAAAAATCCGCAATAATCGCCATAACAAAAAAAATTCTTATGTGAGCAAAAATCGCCAAAAATTAAATTAAATCGCCTAAATGAAAAAAAAATCGCCAAAATCAAAAAAATCGCCGAAACGAAAATTAATCGCCAAAATTAAAAAAAACGCCAAAAACCGAAAAAAATCGCCAAAACAAAAAAAAATTGCCTATATGAAAAAAAATCGCCAAAAATTAAAAAAATCGCTTAAATGAAAAACAATCGTCAAAATCCGACAAAACGAAAAAAAAGCCAAATTAAACAAAACGCGAAAAACCGAATAAAATCGCCAAAACGAGAAAAACTGTCGAAACTAAAAAAATTGCCAAAAAGAAATAAAAAAGCCAAAAACCGAAAAAATCTTTAAAACAAAAAAAAAAAATTGCCTATATGAAAAAAAATCGCCAAAAAATAAAAAATTGCCTAAAGGAAAAAAATTTTCAAAATCAAAAAATTTGCCAGAAGGAAAAAAAGTCGCACAAATTAAAAAAACGCCATAAGCCGAAAAAAAATGCCAAAACGAGAAAAAAAAGTGTCAAAACTAAAAAAATTGCCACAAAAAAAAAAAATATATAAAAAATAAAAAAATCGCCTAAATGGAAAAAATCGCCAAAATTAAAAAAACGCTAAAAACCGAAAAAAATCGCCAAAACCAAAAAAAATTGCCTATATGAAAAAAAAAATCACCAAAACTAAAAAAATCAGCAAAATGAAATAAATCGCCAAAATTTAAAAAGCACCAAATTAAACATAATGCCAAAAACCCAAAAATTGCACTAGAGAAAAAGTATGCATTGTTTCACAAAGTTAATATGTACCTAAATATCTCTGTGCTTATGTATGTATCTCGATACTACATAAACGCACTTTGGTAAAGGGTATATAATATTCGGCACAGCCGAATATAGCACTCTTACTTGTTATTTTTTAGGAAAGTGCAATGGAAAATAATCTTATTTCAGCTGTGATTGATATTATGTATTATATTTATTACAAAATACTATGTGCATTAAATCAATTAATTCCACAAATTCTTTTAAAGTCACACTTTCACTTCCATTTTTCCTCAAAATTTTGTTTAGTTGATAAAAAATATTTACACTACAGATGATCACAACAAAAACTCCTGCGCATAAGACGTATTGCATGTAACTTGAATTTAGAATCGGAGAGTACGTACAGAAACGCATACAACGCATATCCAAAGAACGGATGGTTTGGACCTCCAGCTTAAAGCTGAATTTTTTTTCATTTAGGCGATTTTTTTCATATAGGCAATTTTTTTTTTGTTTTGGCGATTTTTTCAGTTTTTGGCGCTTTAATTTTTTTTAGTTTTGACACTTTTTTCTCGTTTTGGCGATTTTTTTCGGTTTTTGGCGTTTTTTTTAATTTTGGTGATTTATTTTCGTTTTGGTGATTTTTTTTCAGTTAGGCGATTTTTTTTAAATTTTGGTGATTATTGCTCATTTAATAATTTTTTTGTTATGGGGATTTTTGCGGATTTTTGTCAATCTGGGAATTTTTTTTTTGTTTTTAAACTTTTTTCGCGTTTTGGTGACTTTTTTCGGTTTTTGGCGTTTTTTTTATTTAGGCGATTTTTTTTGATTTTGCCGATTTTTTTTATATAAGCGATTTTTTTATTTTTTTTCGATTTTTTTTTATATAGGCGATTTTTTTCGGTGACTTTTTTCGGATTTTGGCGTTTTTTTTGATTTTGGAAGTTTTTTTCATTAAGGCGATTTTTTTTTTAATTTTTTGCGATTTTTGTTCATATTTTTGGTTTGTTTTGGCGATTTTTGCGGTTTTTGGCGTTTTTTCGTCATTGTGGAAACGGTTTTTGACGTTTTTTTGTCATTGTGGAAATTTATTTTTGGTTTTGACAAGTTTTTCTCGGTTTGGCGATTTTTTTCGGTTTTTGGCGTTTTTTTAGTTTTAGCGTTTTTTTCATATTGGCGATTTTTTTCGTTTTGGCGATTTTTTAAATTTTTTTGCGATTTTATAATTTTCGGATTCCTTAGTGTGACCGTTTTTGAAAATTTCAAGAGTTTAACTCTTACAGTTTCCAAGATATAGCAATTTTTCAAAATTACATGGTCAAAATTTCATTAACTGATGGACCACCCTTTAATTTAAATTTGTTTAATTTTAGTGTTAATTGTTGTAGCCTATATAAAAATACACTAATTTTACAAATTTCAAGTGTCAATATACATAAGTACATACAATTGTATGTACATTACATGGGATTTTAAAAGTTTTCGTCACTCATTTTGAAACACCCTTTAATTTTTAGCTTTTATATATTTGCTGTTGTAGCGACCAAAATTCTACATACACTGTCCAAATTTCAGACCCGTAGCTTTTACCGTTCCTGAGAAAATAGCCTTCTTCCTAAAACATAAAATATGTTTAATTATTAGGAAAAAAAGTTAAAGTTTTCCAACCCTGGAAACGTTTTTTTATTTTGTTAAATTTTAAATTTTTTTTTTAATTATAAATACCAATTTTATTCATACCGAAGTATAAAATAAGTTCATTTAATAAAAAAGTAATAAAAACTTGTTTTCGGTAGTTATTTTCCATGGGAAAATAGAGTTTCAGTTTTTCAGCTCTGAAACCGTCTGTCCGATTTTGCTGATTTTGAAAATTTCTGACACACCAGTCCAAGAACGAAGTCTCTAGCTGTTCTGGGAGCTTGGGAAAACCGATTTCACGTACAGACAGATGGACAGACGGGCATCGCTTGTTCGTCTTCCCTATGCATAAGGATCCAGAATATATATACTTTATGTGTCGCTTATCAATATCGTAGAAATTACACACGGAATGACAAACCTATATATACCCTTTTACCATTTTTGGGTAAAGGGTATAATAATACAAATCTTTAAACTATTTTAATATATTATATATTCTTGTAATGACCTGCACACAACCCTGATATGAAATGCTATGGAAAGAAACAAACACTTCTAGATGAAAAATTAAAAAGAAAAGGAATTGGTTTATGAGAAATGAATATATTCTTAAGCAAATTTGATTATTAGTTGTGTAGATGTCTAACAGTTTTGGTCATATGCTTGTTTCTTTTTAATATAAAAAAAAATTAAAATGAATGTAAGTAAATACCTATAAGTAATATTTTTATTTGATTAATTGTTACCGCTGACCGATAAAAATAATTGAAAATTAAATACTTTTATCTAAATGAAATATTGAAGTTGCACATCACTCCCACTAATCAAAACTGAATTTAATTTGAGCTCTTTAAAATTTTTTAACTTCCTTCTTATTATTTTTCTTATATTTTCCCTTTTTCCTACAACTGGTAACGCTGATCTTTAAAAACATGAACTTAATGGAGATTTACTCAACACATGTTCTGTTTAACATTTGTAAATGTTAGTATGCTATTGTATAAGTAAACAAACAAACATCATTTTACTGCGTTCTTAACTATTGAGTATTCATTGCTCTTGTTTCATAATTATTAATTTGTATACAATAGAAATGAAACGAATAAAAAAATTTAGCGAGAGTTTCTTAACATCACTATTAAGTTTCATGCAGATCTATATAGTACAAATTAAACAATATTTTAGTTAATTTAATTATTTTTCTTCGAACTTAATTTGTTTCTTAATTTAACAGGCTAAAGTTCGTATTGCCTTGTAAGCCAATTTACATGTGATAATTATTAATGAACAAATAACATCAAAGTAAGTTGTAAATATTCTGACAACAACACATGGTTGGCCGTTTACGAAGGCCACTAAACCTTCATCATCAGCGTTATTCTGTGTTTGCTCCCCTGTGTGTGGTATCAGTTGATGTAGATTTCTGCCTTATATTCGAAACTTTTTTGCAAATGGAATATGTGAATCAAAACATCGTATTTCAATTTGCTGAAAGGTGTTTTTGTAAACAAAGCTCAAATTTACCATCTCTAAATTAAAACAGTCATACGGTTGTCGTTTGTTCTTTACTAATTAACTAACTTTGATATTATTTGTTTATTAATAATTATCACATGTAATTTGGCTTACAAGGCGATACGAACGTTAGTTTGTAAATATAGAAACAAATTAAGTTCGAAGAATAATAATTAAATTCACTAAAATTCACAGTCCCCATGACTCTGGCAAAAATTAAAAATAAAATAAACTTAATAGTAACAAACCAAAAAAGGTTGTCTTAAGTAGAACAAAAAATAAGCAAATTAACTAACATGTGCATAAGTAGTAAAGAACAAACGACAATGGTAAGACTGTTGTAAATTTAGAAATGGTAAATTTGAGCTTTCATTACAAAACACGTTTTCAGCAAATTGCAATACGATGAATCAAAACAATTCACATATTCCATTTGCAAAAATTTCGTATGTATGTAAGGCAGAAATCTACATCAACTGATACCACACACAGTGGACTAAACACAGAAGAACGCTCACGATGAAGGTTTAGTGGCCTTCGAAAACAGCTAGCTATTCCGTTCAACTATGTGTTGTTGTCAGAATATTTACAACTAACTTTGATGTTATTTGTTCATTAATAATTATCACCTGTAATTTGGCTTACAAGGCGATACGAACTTTATCCTGTTAAATATAGAAACAATATTTTTATGTTTATTTGCTTGTTTGCAGACGGATTTTTCCTTTCAGAATGCGTTATTTTCAAAAACAGAAAACTGCTGTGGGTGTATTTATACTACATATGTACTTTTTAATTTTTATACATACCTCAATAAGGACTCAAAAAATTAAAATTCAAGCACTTGAAATTTAACTGGAAACAAAGTTAATTAAATTCAAACAATTTTTCAAGTAATATTCAAGTTTGAAAATATTTTGAAATAAAAAATCAAACAACATACACTGTGTTCAAACCTTGTCAAATAAGTAATTTCTTGATGAAAAATATCAAAGATATATAAAAATTTGGTTTCTTAAAAAACAAAAGATGTCCAAAATCGTGAAAACAATAGTGAAGGTAAATATGCATAAAGTAATTATAAGAAAACTTGTCGATTGCATTTTCCTTTTTATTTTAAACGCATTGTTTTTGAAGCTTGAAATATAATTGAATTAAATTGTAATAATAGGTTGAATTACAGTATAATTCAACGCTTGAATAATAGTAATACAAGTAAGTAATACAATTGAAATATTCAAATTGAATTCAAGTACCCATTGCAATGGAGAATAGTAGATAGGTAATGGTGGCGATAGTCCTGTTTTGGGAATTCAAAACCGGGAAAAAACAGGACTATCTCCATCATTACTACAAAAGTGATGGCAACCCTGTTACAAATTGGGGAATTTTGGGGATTTTCATGCCGAGATTTTATGTCTGTGTGTGGTTGTGTGTGTACACTTGTGTGTACCGCTTATTTTATTATTGTAAAGAAACGTTGTGCTTACAGTTCATGGATGTATGTATATGTGGGTGTTTGGATGTGTGTATGTATATGTGTGTGTGTGTGTGCTTATGTATTTAATTGTGTGTCTGCCGGTGTCTGATACTTTTGTTGTAGTGGTAGACAAATATTATACCCCTGTAGGAAATATCGATTTTGAAAAATGTATTGACTCGCTTTCGACTTGTCACCAGTACTACTCTAGAATTATCACCCATACAATACTTTGTGGTATAGAAATCTAGCATGTGTCATTGAAACCCTACAAATAACACTGAAACAATTAAGTAGGTATTGATTACGAAGTTCTTATGGGACGTGGAGACATACCAACCAAACAGTTCCAGTAATTTGTTTACATACAAATGCATATATATTGACAAGTTGTTGACAATTCCACCAAAAATATACCATATTTGTTTTCCATCTTTCTTTTATAATGACGGATAAAACAAACTTATTATACTACAATTGTCTCTAGAATTTTAGTGTTGCTACAAAGACACTTGGTTCTCAGCCTGACTGTAGCGTAGTGACAAGGTATCTATGTAATTGTGTGTATGTAGTGATTGTTATTTGATAGGTTTTGGTTAGCTGTTGTAAGTTCTCGTTGCTATGCGTATGTATCGTTATTATTTTATGTAAGCATTAATTTTTATTTTTTATTTGTATCTCTGGGGAAAAAGTCTTATACCTCCAGAGAGTGGCAACCCTTATATCTGTTGTAAATGGAGGTGGAGAGGGAATGCATTTGATAATGGGTGTAAATTTTTTTGGATTCATGTATGTGATCGTATCTATTTTTGCTTTGAAGAATATCATTGTGTGAATTACATCATCACTTTTTCATACATATTTACAAATAAATGTATATACGTTTTCCAGACTATTGACGTTGCTTTTCTTATGGAGATAGAAAATATTGTGTTGACATAGGCTTTATCACATATTTCAGATGTTAAATGCTTTGAATCCAGTTAGGTTGATACGAAGAGCTTTTGAATAGGGTTAATGATATTTTTATTTCAATATATTTTACTTTAATGAAACAATTATAGAAAATAGCTTTTGGAGCAATACACTAAAAACTTCTCGTTCCTTTGTATTACAAACTGATGCTAGCAATTTTTTCTTCTGGTTGTTGCTGTGTATATAAATTGTATCATATATCGTAATACCAAAAGAGATTTGTGGAAATGTGTATGTGAGTATGTATATATATATATATATATATATATATATATATATATATATATATATATATGTGTGTGTGTGTGTGTGTGTGTGTGTGTGTGTGTATGAATTTCATCATATGTCGTAATAAATTGGATTGATTACTACTACGCGATTCTCATATAGAGTATATAACTAGAATAAATATGTAGACTCTCATTAGTCTGCTCTGATATCTCAACAAGTGACAACCTATTTTCCCAACCAAAATTTCTAAAGTGTTTGAAATCCAAAAACTATAAAAGTGCTAAACCTAACTACTGTATGCTAAACAAGTTTATACTGTAAGAAAAATAATTAAATAAATTTTTTATAAGTGAAATAAATTGTTTATAAATAAAATAATTAAATAAATTGTTTATAAATAAAATAATTGAATTAATAAACGATTAAATAATTAAATAAAATGAATACTAAAAGTTGTACCATCTGCAATAAAGTCTTCATGACTCAAACAAAACTAAATCAGCATATGGAAATGCACTCGTATGCTAACCAATCAAAGGCTGCCCTTGGAATTAGTAAGCTAAATCTTCAAAACAAATATTGTGAGGATTGTTATGAGATGATCCCATCAAATAGTTATATGGCTCATGTCAGAACCACAAAACACAAAAACAGTTGTCACCAAGAACGGATTGATGATTCTCTCACTAAAAGAGTAAGCAACTTCAATGGAAGGATCGAGACATATATCCTCCTCAACAAAAATGTGGCTATCTTGTTTCCGGAGGAGTTTCTGAAATCTGCCAAGAGCTCCATAGTACAACAACTCAATGAATGTAGTAGGATACATACTACATTTAAATTTAATATGGAGCTCACATGTGATTATATGAAAATGGTGAATGATGAGATGAATGTTTCCCAACTTGTACATATTTCGAAAATCATGTTGGTGACTTTGTCTGATGACATAGAAGACATGTACAAGAAACAGACGGAGGGGCTAAGAGCCAAACTGGAAGAATTTCAAGAGAGGGATAGCGGGTGGACTTTGACTTCAATAAATTTCCTTGAAGTTAATATAAACAAGGCGTCCATAATAAGAGGATCGAGCTTTATCCCTCTCCCAAAAAATATTGCAATGAAACGTGCATGCATAAATGTTGAGAATAATGAAATTTTTTGCTTTAAATGGTCTCTCATTGCGGCTTTGAATGAAAATAGTGGTCTGAGTCCTAAACAACGGAAAAACTGTAGAAAATACAATATCGCAAACATTTCTGATGAGAATATTAATATAGGAGCAATTGCATTAAATTTTGAAGGCCTAGAGTTTCCACTCCCATTGAAGCAGATAAAACAATTCGAGAATCAAAATGATATGAGCATAAATGTATTTGGTCACAATGGAATGTCGCTTATAGGACCATACTACATAACAAAAGGAGAAAAACACATTCATAGTAATCTCTTATTGCTCCAGTCCAATGAGAACTTACACTATGTGCTCATCAAAGATATATCAAAGTAAGTTTCAAAATATATTCTCAATTTAAAAAGTTACTTCTTATTGTTATATTAATTTACATATTACTTTATTTTTCTCTCTTCTTTAGACTTCTTCGTTCCAGTATAACCTCTTACGTTAATAAGATTTATATCTGCAACACCTGCCTTTATCATACACATGATGCTTATGTGTACAGTCAACATAAAAATTTTTGTGGTAAAAAAGTCATCAGGATGCCCGAAGATGGATGTATTATTAGGTACAAGAACTACTACAAACAGCTAAATGTACCATTTGTCATCTACGCAGACTTCGAGTCTATTTTAGAAAAACTCCATGATCCTGTAAGTAAAAGCACTACAAATGTACAGAAACACCATGCGTGTGCATTCGGCTATTTTATTACTTGTAGTTTTAAGAAGTAAAATAACTTATATAGACATTATTTTGGTGAAGATTCGGCAAATGTATTTATCAAAAAAATAGTTGAAGATTGTACAGACATCTATTTAAATTATTTACTGAAAGTTAAGAAAATGTTCATGACCCCAATAGAAATAGCTCAATATAATAATGCAAAAAATTGTCATATATGTAAGAAAATATTAAATAACGATAAAGTTAGAGATCATTGTCATCTTACGGGCAATTATCGTGGGGCGGCTCATAGCGAATGTAATTTAAATTATAAAACACCTCAGTTTATTCCGGTTATTTTCCATAATCTTTCTGCATATGATATGCACCTATTTTTCAAAGAACTTTCTACTATAAAAATGCAACAATAAAAGTGATTCCCCAGAACACAGAACGTTATATTTCTCTTTCAATTTTTATCAGATTATATGAAAAACATGGATTCGAAATAAAATTTATAGACTCGTTTAGATTTCTGGCTTCCAGTTTAGATACGTCAGCAAAAAATCTTGATAGCAATGATTTTAATACTATTCGATCATGTTTCGTTGATGAAGCTCATTTCAACCTGATTAGAAGAAAAGGTGTATTTCCGTACTCTTACATGGATTCCATGACTAAGTTTAAGGAAATTAAACTCCCTAGTAGAGAAGAGTTCTTCAATATTCTAACGAATGAAGAATGTGATGTTGTCGAGTATGAACATGCTCAAAAAATATGGAGAGAGTTTAACTGTAAAACCCTCCTTGACTATACTGAACTCTACTTAAAGACAGATGTTCCTCTTCTAACTGACGTGTTTGAAAATTTTAGGAAAATTTTTAGAGGTATATACAATTTGGACCCCTGTCATTATTATACAGCACCAGGTTTATCCTGGGATGCAATGTTAAAAACCACAGAAGTTTCACTGGAACAGTTCACTGATTCCGAAATGTATATGTTTATGCAAAACGTAATTAGAGGTGGACTAGTTCAATGCTCACAAAGATATTCGAAAGCGAATAACAAATATTTGGAAGATTTTGATGCATCAAAACCATCAGAATTTCTTGTATATTTAGACGCTAACAATTTGTATGGTTGGGCTATGTCGGAATATCTTCCTTACGGTGAATTTGCGTGGGTATGTGATACTGATTTTGATGTTAAGAAAATTTCTGATACTGCAGAGTATGAGTACATTTTGTAAGTGGATACAGATTATCCATATTCAGTGCATGATCTACATAATGATTTGCCATTTTGTCCCCAAAATAAGCCTGTGGGGAGATCCAAAATCAAAAAATTAGTTGCAGACTTACACGCAAAACAAATTATTAAAATTGTTTTAAGACAAGCCATTTCAAATGGCCTAATCTTAAAACAAATCCATAGAATACTTAGATTTAAGCAATTCCGTTGGCTTAAAAAATATATTGACTTAAACACATTAAAAATAAAAAAATAATTTTGAAAAAGAGTTCTTCAAACTTTTGAACAACGCTGTTTATGGGAAGACAATGGAAAACATAGAAAAACGTTGGGACATTAGAATTGCTTCATCTTGGGAAACAACAAACAGGAATCATTTTGGTATCAGAGCATTAAGTTCGAAACCAAATTTTATGCAGTTGACTAAATTTTCTGATGATATGTATGCGGTAGAGTTAGAAATAATGGAACCACTATATGATAAACCCATATAAGTTGGCTTTACAGTACTGGAGTTATCCAAGTGGAGAATGTATGACTTCCATTATGGCTTCATGAAGCTTAAATTTGGAGAGAACATTTCTCTCAACGATATGGATACTGACTCGTTTATTTATTCAATTAAAACTGATGATTTTTACGATGACAGCCGTAATGATATTATTTTGAATTTTAATACATCAGAATATCCTATAGATAATCAATTTCGTTTGCCGCTACTCAATAAGAAGGTTTTAGGTATGATGAAAGATGAAAACCGTGGGGATATAATGACAGAGTTTGTTGGTTTAAGAGCCAAAATGTATTCTCTGTCGACTCTTCGCTCGGAATTGGTTAAAAAATCTAAAGGGGTCAAAAAGTCTGTAATTAAAAAGTTGTCCATTAATGATTACAAAAGTTGCTTATTTGAAACCAAAATTATCTCAGATGAAATGTTTTTGTTTAGGTCTAAAACACATCAAATGTATACTCAAAAACTAAATAAAATAGCTCTTAGCTTTTCTGATGATAAAAGAAATATAATGAAAGATGAAATAAAAACGCGTGCAGGGGGGCATTACTTAGACCGAAATAATGAAACAATGGATGTAGAATAGAATGCTTCCTACTAAATTGCATGTTAGATGACAACAAGAATTTAATTTTGTACTAATTATATTTATTTAATTATTTATTTATTATTTACTTATTTGTATATTAATTTATTTATGTATTTATTTCTGTGCTTATTTATTAATTTATTTATTTGTTATATATATATTTGTTTATGAATGTATCTATTAATTTTAGTATTTTATTCACACAAAATCATATTAAAATTTAATGGTCTGAAACTTTTATCTTTTTGCCCATACATATATTATATATATATATAAAAATTATTTGTAAATAAGAATCAAATATTACATTAATGATCTTTTTTTCTTTCTTTCTTTTTTATATCATATTTTTTTATATATACATAGAGTTAAATTTGTATTAGTACTAAGATTTGTAAAAAAAAATTTAAAATAAAATATTGAAAAAAGAATTAAATATGTGAATGGTTTTCATTTCTTTATTGGCTTTACATCGTTGGATCAAAAAATTTTTGTTTGTCCTTATGTGCGAATTTCTGTTTTTATATTGCTTAAACATGCACAGTCTTGTTTTCATGTTACTTAAAACATGCGCAATCATGTTTTCTTTGAGAGGTTCTATACAAGAGGAATTGAATTCCACAATATTATGAAATTCCATTAAATTTCATCAAATATTTTCTTTTCTGGTCTGGTTTTCAGATCAGCTTTCAGGACCTGCTCTGGTTTTCAGATCAGCTTTTCAGGACCTGGTCTGGTTTTCAGATCAGCTTTTCAGGACCTGGTCTGGTTTTCAGATCAGCTTATCAGATATCAAATCATCTTATCAGGTAGCTGGTCTGGTTTTCAGATCAGGCTATCTGATTCGGATTGAATTATCAGTTTACAAGTAGCTAGCCATTTATAACATTTATATGAATGAAGTTTAAAGTTAGATGAATCAACTAAAGTCCATCTTTTATGAGCAGCAATTTCTATTTATTTTTTTCTAAAACGAAATTCGTTTAATTCAATATCTTTGCTTATAATCAAAATCCCATATTTATCCTTCCAACACTCTCTATAAACTTCTTAAAACTTTTAAAAATTCATATTACATACAATATGATGCCTATAAACGTCCTTAATTTTTTTCTCATCTTGCATAAACATTATAATTACATTTGCATTGTCTCTTATTAAATGCTTACAACCATATTCATAAAAATATTAAACAGCATTTCGAATTTTTTTTAAGCAAAATTCACTAAAATTGTATTCATAATAGAAATTTAGCTTAAAAAACATCTTTTAAACCTTATATAAATCACCTAATTTTAAAGTTGACTGCACCCATATTTAAAATCATTTTGAGTTGACCTTGGTATAATTTTGCTTCATCTTTATTTGTATATTTCACTTTGCCTGTATGTATGTACATATGTATGCATGCATGTATTAGGAATCATGCTACAAGTTTGGAGCAAGTAGAATGATGACTAATTCTACGTGTGCCCCATACAAAAATATACACGTACATATATGTATGTATAATATTCTGCTTTTCAGATGCAACATCAGCAAATATCATAATTGGAATGCTTTAAGCTTTATTACAATATCTCATTCTTTTAAAAATTAAATTAACTTCTTCGGATATTCATATTTTGAAATATTCGGACTTGATTTAGTAGTAGTGAACTACCAATTCGGCGCTGATTAAAATTGCTTACGTTTTTAATGTCCACATTACGGAAAATAATTTTTACGATTTTCCGTTGGCATTAGGAAAAATATTTTTATTTCTTTTTTCACGCTTTTCCTGTCGGCATTACAAAAATATTTATTTTCATGCTTTACCCGTCGGCATTACAAAAATATTTATTTTCATGTTTTTCCCGTCGGCATTACAAAAATATTTTTTTTTACATTTTTGCTGTCCACATTACGAAAAATCATTTTTATGATTTTCCGCTTGCATTAGGAAAAATATTTTTTTCACGTTTTTCCCGTCGGCACCAATAAAATTTTTTTCCTGGTCCACATTACGAAAAATCATTTTCATGTTTTTCCGCTGGCATTAGGAAAAATATTTTTTTTCACGTTTTTCCCGTCGGCATGACTAAATTTTTTTTCACTTTTTTTTCCGTCCACATTACGAAAAATCATTTTCACGATTTTCCGTTGGCATTAGGAAAAATAAAAAAATTTGGACGGACTTATTGAACCACCCTCGCAGGTATCAATTCCCAAGAAGAATTTTCAAATTTTAATTACACAAATTTAACACTTTCACCCACAATTTAACAATTTCAGCCAACAATTTTGCAAGTTTAAGTGACGGAGAATTGGTATTTCACTACTACTGAATCAAGTCCGAATATTTCTATTTATACTCAAAGAAGTTAATTTAATTTTTAAAAGAATGAGAATGTTTTAAGAAGTTTGTAGAGAGTGTTGGAAGGATATATAATTTAGCATTTTTCTTAAGGTTCTTCAGCTTTTATATATTTTCATAAAAAAAATTACTGCTCATAAAAGATTGACTTTAGTTGATTCGTCTGACCTGAAACTTCATTCATATAAATGTTATAAATGGCTACCTACTTGTAAACTGATAACTCAATCTGAATCAGATAGCCTGATCTGAAAACCAGACCAGCAACCTGATAAGCTGATTTGATATCTGATAAGCTGATCTGAAAACCAGACCAGCTCCTGAAAAACTAATCTGAAAACCAGACCAGCTCCTGAAAAGCTGATCTGAAAACCAGACCAGGTCCTGAAAAGCTGATCTGAAAACCAGACCAGGTCCTGAAAAGCTGATCTGAAAACCAGACCAGGTCCTGAAAAGCTGATCTGAAAACTAGACCAGGTCCTGAAAAGCTGATCTGATAACTGATACCTGTTCTGCTATTTTCTGTTAGCAAAGAATAATGAGATGGTGTTAAAGCAGTTGGTGTCGATAAGAAAATATCTGATGAAATTTAATGGAATTTCATAATATTGTGGTATTC
Source organism: Tachina fera (assembly GCA_905220375.1). Taxonomy (NCBI): domain Eukaryota; kingdom Metazoa; phylum Arthropoda; class Insecta; order Diptera; family Tachinidae; genus Tachina; species Tachina fera. The sequence goes on along the minus strand of LR999963.1, from coordinate 123,936,308 downwards.
AATTCCTCTTGTATAGAACCTCTCAAAGAAAACATGATTGCGCATGTTTTAAGTAACATGTAAACAAGACTGTGCATGTTTAAGCAATATAAAAACAAAAATTTTTCGATCCAACGATGTAAAGCCAATAAAGAAATGAAAACCATTCACATATTTAATTCTTTTTTCAATATTTTATTTTAAATTTTTTCTTACAAATCTTAGTACTAATACAAATTTAACTCTATGTATATATAAAAAAAATATGATATAAAAAAGAAAGAAAGAAAAAAAGATCACTAATGTAATATTTGATTCTTATTTACAAATAATTTAGGTATAGGCAAAAAGATAAAAGTTTTAGACCATTCAATTTTAATATGATTAAGTGTGAATAAAATACTAAAATTAATAGATATATTCATAAACAAATATATATATATAACAAATAAATAAATTAATACATAAGCACAGAAATAAATACATAAATAAATTAATATACAAATAAATAAATAATGAATAAATTAATTAATAATTAAATAAATATAATTAGTACAAAATTAAATTCTTGTTGTCATCTAACATGCAATTTAGTAGGAACCTTTCTATTCTACATCCATTGTTTCCTTATTTCGGTCTAAGTAATGCCCCAATGCACGCGTTTTTATTTCATCTTTCATTATATTTCTTTTATCATCAGAAAAGCTAAGAGCTATTTTATTTAGTTTTTGAGTATATAGTTGATGTGTTTTAGACCTAAACAAAAACATTTCATCTGAGATAATTTTGGATTCAAATAAGCAACTTTTGTAATCATTAATGGACAACTTTTTAATTACAGACTTTTTGACCCCTTTAGATTTTTTTAACCAATTCCGAGCGAAGAGTCGACAGAGAATACATTTTGGCTCTTAAACCAACAAACTCTGTCATTATATTCCCACTGTTTTCATCTTTCATCATACCTAAAACCTTCTTATTGAGTAGCTGCAAACGAAATTGATTATCTATAGGATATTCTGATGTATTAAAATTCAAAATAATATCATTACGGATGTCATCGTAAAAATCATCAGTTTTAATTGAATAAATAAACGAGTCAGTATCCTTATAGTTGAGAGAAATGTTCTCTCCAAATTTAAGCATCATGAAGCCATAATGGAAGTCATACATTCTCCACTTGGATAACTCCAGTACTGTAAAGCCAACTTATATGGGTTTATCATATAGTGGTTCTGTTATTTTTAACTCTACCGCATACATATCATCAGAAAATTTTGTCAACTGCATAAAATTTGGTTTCGAAATTAACGCTCTGAGACCAAAATGATTCCTGTTTGTTGTTTCCCAAGATGAAGCAATTCTAATGTCCCTACTTTTTTCAATGTTTTCCATTGTCTTCCCATAAACAGCGTTGTTAAAAAGTTTGAAGAACTCTTTTTCAAAATTATTTTAAGCATTTGTCCTATGTAATGTGTTTAAGTCAATATATTTTTTAAGCCAAGGGGATTGCTTAAATCTGAGTATTCTATGGATTTGTTTTAAGATGAGGCCATTTGAAATGGTTTGTTTTAAAACTCTATAGTGCATGGTGTAATTTGTTTTGCGTGTAAGTCTGCAACTAATTTTTTTAATTTGGATCTCCCCACAGGCTTATTTTGGGGACAAAATGGCAAATTATTATGTAGATCATGCACTGAATATGGATAATCTATATCCACTTCAAAAATGTACCCATACTCTGCATTATCAGAAATTTTCATAACATCAAAATCAGTATCACATACCCACTCAAATTCACCGTAAGGAAGATATTCCGACATCGCCCAACCATACAAATTGTTAGCGTCTAAATAGACAACAAATTCTGATGGTTTTGATGCATCAAAATCTTCCAAATATTTGTTATTCGCTTTCGAATATCTTTGCGAGCATTGAACTAGTCCACCTCTAATTCCGTTTTGCATAAACATATACATTTCGGAATCAGTGAACTGTTCCAGTGAAACTTCTGTGGTTTTTAACATTGCATCCCAGGATAAGCCTGGTGCTGTATAATAATGACAAAGGTCCAAATCATATATACCTCTACAAATTTTCCTAAAATTTTCAAACACGTCAGTTAGAAATAAATACATAAATAAATTAATATACAAATAAATAAATAATGAATAAATTAATTAATAATTAAATAAATATAATTAGTACAAAATTAAATTCTTGTTGTCATCTAACATGCAATTTAGTAGGAACCTTTCTATTCTACATCCATTGTTTCCTTATTTCGGTCTAAGTAATGCCCCAATGCACGCGTTTTTATTTCATCTTTCATTATATTTCTTTTATCATCAGAAAAGCTAAGAGCTATTTTATTTAGTTTTTGAGTATATAGTTGATGTGTTTTAGACCTAAACAAAAACATTTCATCTGAGATAATTTTGGATTCAAATAAGCAACTTTTGTAATCATTAATGGACAACTTTTTAATTACAGACTTTTTGACCCCTTTAGATTTTTTTAACCAATTCCGAGCGAAGAGTCGACAGAGAATACATTTTGGCTCTTAAACCAACAAACTCTGTCATTATATTCCCACTGTTTTCATCTTTCATCATACCTAAAACCTTCTTATTGAGTAGCTGCAAACGAAATTGATTATCTATAGGATATTCTGATGTATTAAAATTCAAAATAATATCATTACGGATGTCATCGTAAAAATCATCAGTTTTAATTGAATAAATAAACGAGTCAGTATCCTTATAGTTGAGAGAAATGTTCTCTCCAAATTTAAGCATCATGAAGCCATAATGGAAGTCATACATTCTCCACTTGGATAACTCCAGTACTGTAAAGCCAACTTATATGGGTTTATCATATAGTGGTTCTGTTATTTTTAACTCTACCGCATACATATCATCAGAAAATTTTGTCAACTGCATAAAATTTGGTTTCGAAATTAACGCTCTGAGACCAAAATGATTCCTGTTTGTTGTTTCCCAAGATGAAGCAATTCTAATGTCCCTACTTTTTTCAATGTTTTCCATTGTCTTCCCATAAACAGCGTTGTTAAAAAGTTTGAAGAACTCTTTTTCAAAATTATTTTAAGCATTTGTCCTATGTAATGTGTTTAAGTCAATATATTTTTTAAGCCAAGGGGATTGCTTAAATCTGAGTATTCTATGGATTTGTTTTAAGATGAGGCCATTTGAAATGGTTTGTTTTAAAACTCTATAGTGCATGGTGTAATTTGTTTTGCGTGTAAGTCTGCAACTAATTTTTTTAATTTGGATCTCCCCACAGGCTTATTTTGGGGACAAAATGGCAAATTATTATGTAGATCATGCACTGAATATGGATAATCTATATCCACTTCAAAAATGTAACCATACTCTGCATTATCAGAAATTTTCATAACATCAAAATCAGTATCACATACCCACTCAAATTCACCGTAAGGAAGATATTCCGACATCGCCCAACCATACAAATTGTTAGCGTCTAAATAGACAACAAATTCTGATGGTTTTGATGCATCAAAATCTTCCAAATATTTGTTATTCGCTTTCGAATATCTTTGCGAGCATTGAACTAGTCCACCTCTAATTCCGTTTTGCATAAACATATACATTTCGGAATCAGTGAACTGTTCCAGTGAAACTTCTGTGGTTTTTAACATTGCATCCCAGGATAAGCCTGGTGCTGTATAATAATGACAAAGGTCCAAATCATATATACCTCTACAAATTTTCCTAAAATTTTCAAACACGTCAGTTAGAAGAGGAACATCTGTCTTTAAGTAGAGTTCAGTATAGTCAAGGAGGGTTTTACTGTTAAACTCTCTCCATATTTTTTGAGCATGTTCATACTCGACAACATCACATTCTTCATTCGTTAGAATATTGAAGAACTCTTCTCTACTAGGGAGTTTAATTTCCTTAAACTTAGTCATGGAATCCATGTAAGAGTACGGAAATACACCCTTTCTTCTAATCAGAGGGCAAATTACGGCACTCGTTATCGAACAAAATTACGAAATATTTCAATAGAGTTTATATGGAAATATTTCGTAATTTAGTTCGATAACGATTGCCGTAATTTGGCCCCTGGTTGAAATGAGCTTCATCAACGAAACATGATCGAATAGTATTAAAATTATTGCTATCAAGATTTTTTGCTAACGTATCTAAACTCGAAGCCATAAATCTAAACGAGTCTATAAATCTTATTTCGAATCCATGTTTTTCATATAATCTGATAAAAATTGAAAGAGAAATATAACGTTCTGTGTTCTGGGGAATCACTTTTATTGTTGCATTTTTATAGTAGAAAGTTCTTTGAAAAATAGGTGCATATCATATGCAGAAAGATTATGGAAAATAACCGGAATAAACTGAGGTGTTTTATAATTTAAATTACATTCGCTATGAGCCGCCCCACGATAATTGCCCGTAAGATGACAATGATCTCTAACTTTATCGTTATTTAATATTTTCTTACATATATGACAATTTTTTGCATTATTATATTTAGCTATTTCTATTGGGGTCATGAACATTTTCTTAACTTTCAGTAAGTAATTTAAATAGATGTCTGTACAATGTTTTTTGATAAATACATTTGCCGAATCTTCACCAAAATAATGTCTATATAAGTTATTTTACTTCTTAAAACTACAAGTAATAAAATAGCCGAATGCACACGCATGGTGTTTCTGTACATTTGTAGTGCTTTTACTTACAGGATCATGGAGTTTTTCTAAAATAGACTCGAAGTCTGCATAGATGACAAATGGTACATTTAGCTGTTTGTAGTAGTTCTTGTACCTAATAATACATCCATCTTCGGGCATCCTGATGACTTTTTTACCACAAAAATTTTTATGTTGACTGTACACATAAGCATCATGTGTATGATAAAGGCAGGTGTTGCAGATATAAATCTTATTAACGTGAGAGGTTATACTGGAACGAAGAAGTCTAAAGAAGAGAGAAAAATAAAGTAATATGTAAATTAATATAACAATAAGAAGTAACTTTTTAAATAGAGAATATATTTTGCATAAATGCACAAATGAAACTTACTTTGATATATCTTTGATGAGCACATAGTGGAAGTTCTCATTGGACTGGAGCAATAAGAGATTACTATGAATGTATTTTTCTCCTTTTGTTATATAGTATGGTCCTATAAGCGACATTCCATTGTGACCAAATACATTTATGCTCATATCATTTTGATTCTCGAATTGTTTTATCTGCTTCAATGGGAGTAGAAACTCTAGGCCTTCAAAATTTAATGCAATTGCTCCTATATTAATATTCTCATCAGAAATGTTTGCGATATTGTAATTTCTAAAATTTTTCCGTTGTTTAGGTCTCAGACCACTATTTTCATTCAAAGCCGCAATGAGAGACCATTTAAAGCAAAAATGTCATTATTCTCAACATTTATGCATGCACGTATCATTGCAATATTTTTTGGGAGAGGGATAAAGCTCGATCCTCTTATTATGGACGCCTTGTTTATATTAACTTCAAGGAAATTTATTGAAGTCAAAGTCCACCCGCTATCCCTCTCTTGAAATTCTTCCAGTTTGGCTTTTAGCTCCTCCGTCTGTTTCTTGTACATGTGTTCTATGTCATCAGACAAAGTCACCAACATCATTTTCGAAATATGTACAAGTTGGGAAACATTCATCTCATCATTCACCATTTTCATATAATCACATGTGAGCTCCATATTAAATTTAAATGTAGTATGTATCCTACTACATTCATTGAGTTGTTGTACTATGGAGCTCTTGGCAGATTTCAGAAACTCCTCCGGAAACAAGATAGCCACATTTTTGTTGAGGAGGATATATGTCTCGATCCTTCCATTGAAGTTGATTACTCTTTTAGTGAGAGAATCATCAATCCGTTCTTGGTGACAACTGTTTTTGTGTTTTGTGGTTCTGACATGAGCCATATAACTATTTGATGGGATCATCTCATAACAATCCTCACAATATTTGTTTTGAAGATTTAGCTTACTAATTCCAAGGGCAGCCTTTGATTGGTTAGCATACGAGTGCATTTCCATATGCTGATTTAGTTTTGTTTGAGTCATGAAGACTTTATTGCAGATGGTACAACTTTTAGTATTCATTTTATTTAATTATTTAATCGTTTATTAATTCAATTATTTTATTTATAAACAATTTATTTAATTATTTTATTTATAAACAATTTATTTCACTTATAAAAAATTTATTTAATTATTTTTTTTACAGTATAAACTTGTTTAGCATACAGTAGTTAGCTTTAGCACTTTTATAGTTTTTGGATTTCAAACACTTTAGAAATTTTGGTTGGGAAAATAGGTTGTCACTTGTTGAGATATCAGAGCAGACTAATGAGAGTCTACAATATTTATTCTAGTTATATACTCTATATGAGAATCGCGTAGTAGTAATCAAATCTAATTTATTTATTTATTAAAAGTGATGATGTAATTCACACAATGATATTCTTCAAAGCAAAAATAGATACGATCACATACATGAATCCAAAAACATATACACCCATTATCAAATGCATTCCGTCTCCACCTCCATTTACAACAGATATCAGGGTTGCCATTCTCTGGTGGTATAAGACTTTTTCCCCAGAGATACAAATAAAAAATAAAAATTAATGCATACATAAAATAATAACGATACATACGCATAGCAACGAGAACTTACAACAGCTAACCAAAACCTATCAAATAACAATCACTACATACACACAATTACATAAATCCCTTGTCACTACGCTACAGTCAGACTGAGAACCAAGTGTCTTTGTAGCAACACTAAAATTCTAGAGACAATTGTAGTATAATAAGTTTGTTTTATCCGTCATTATAAAAGAAAGATAGAAAACAAATATGGTATATTTTTGGTGGAATTGTCAACAACTTGTCAATATATATGCATTTGTATGTATACAAATTACTGGAACTGTTTGGTTGGTATGTCTCCACGTCCCATAAGAACTTCGTAATCAATACCTACTTAATTGTTTCAGTGTTATTTGTAGGGTTTCAATGACACATGCTAGATTTCTATACCACAAAGTATTGTATGGGTGATAATTCTAGAGTAGTACTGGTGACAAGTCCAAAGCGAGTCAATACATTTTTCAAAATCGATATTTCCTACAGGGGTATAATATTTGTCTACCACTACAACAAAAGTATCAGACACCGGCAGACACACAATTAAATACATAAGCACACACACACACACACATATACATACACACATCCAAACACCCACATATACATACATCCATGAACTGTAAGCACAACGTTTCTTTACAATAATAACATAAGCGGTACACACAAGTGTACACACACAACCACACACAGACATAAAATCTCGGCATGAAAATCCCCAAAATTCCCCCATTTGTAACAGGGTTGCCATCACTTTTGTAGTAATGATGGAGATAGTCCTGTTTTTTCCCGGTTTTGAATTCCCAAAACAGGACTATCGCCACCATTACCTATCTACTGAGAATGCTATTAAAATAAAGGATAAATCAAGCATACTTCAACCCTTGACAATTGAATATGGGACTTGAGTAACAATTGTTTTACACTTGATTTCAAGCAAACTTGTTTATTGGGACAGTGTTGTGCAAAGCAAAGGCAGCAAATGCCCTGTTGGGCCTACAATTTTAATATTTTAAAAAGAATTATTTCAAGCAGCGATTTTCCACACTTTTTTTAGGGAGCAATTTCTATTTTCCAATATTGATATTTTCGAAAAATAGCGAATATTCTCAGGTCCATAAATCGTGATTTTGCAAAACAATACCATCAAATTGGAGAATGACAAAAAAAGTCATTGGTATACCTCTATAACTAAAAAGTCCAACAAACTTCTTAGTATTTATTAGACGTTATACTAGATTTAAAAAATTGTTTCTCGATGTTGTTGGCGGTACTTATTTTAGGAAGAATGGAAAGGAGTAGAAAACGAAGTAACTTCAATCATATCTCGTTTTTACTTCATTAAATGTTATTGATTTTTTGATCTCAAAATGGAATTCCGTAAAACATTCCAAATTTGAATCGTAATAAAATAAGAGAACGTTTTCTTTATTCCAGAATTCAAATTCAATATGATAAATTGGTATATCATATCTACAGTTCTGCGCTAGCAAACAATTTTTGTCACGAAATATCAAACCGTGTTTTAAGCATACCCACAGCTAGGTGATATCTTGCTTGAAATAAACATTGGCATGCTTCAATACGGTAGTAATTCAAAACATACTTTAAGTTTCGGCAAAAATGCAGGAATATTAATCCAGTTGCAATTCTTGCTTGACCAGAAAACGCAGTTTTCTGAAATGCTACTGAAAACCTCCTTGCTTTTGTTATGCAGAAACTACATATAGAAGCCTGGACTATTTTAGATAACTTTTAAAAAACCAATTTTGAAATATCAGTTTTTAAAACATAATGTTAATGTTACATATACATATATATGTATATTCTAAAAATATCGCCTTCATTTATTTTTGACGAGTTTGTTGCCTTTGTTTTGTACAGTACTGTATATAAATAATATATTAAAAGAAATTTATTTTTGGTACAATTAAGCTCTAAAAAGTAAAATTTTAAGATTCAATTTGTACAATTTTATTTCATTCTACAATCCCATGTATGGGCTTAGTTTGTTGACTGTGGTCGGCGCACACGTGGTCGGTAAAAATCGGCACATGGAATGCGATGAAAATCGGTACATTGATTGTCCCGATAGTGGCAACTTAGCCTTACTTTTCCAGATTTCTTAACGTTTGTTTTTTATTTTAATACATGTATTTATTTATTGTATCTTCAAATAGGAACTAAAAATAACTATTCAAATCTTGAATCTAAAATATAATTATAAGGCCCGACCAAACTTAGTGGTAGTAGTTAATAATACATAAAACAGTCGTGATAAGCAAAAAAAAAATAATAATTTCAAACAGTTTTATTTGGAGTGATGAGTATTAGAGCTCTCCTGTCTCTCTTGTTTAGGCGGATGTGTCCAGTAAAGTTCAAAATATTACGAGCAAGCGGATTAGAATGTCCCTTTAGTTTTGTTAAATATTTGCTGCGTATATTGCAACTTCTTCAATTAATAGTCGCATATTTAAATCACGATGCATATTTGCATTTTTTAAATTTTGTTTTGCCTTCGTTGGATTCTTTCGACCTTGAATTCCGTAGCACCATATAGGTTTCAAAAGCGACTTGCATATCAAAACTTTCTCCAATCAACCAATGTAACTAAGCTAATTTTAGTTTAGCTTAGAGTCAATGTGGTATTTCCATGTAAGCCGTCGATCAAGTAGTATGTGAAGATATTTCACCCAGCGATGCCAACTTGGTGCTTTTGACACTATTTTTAAAGACACAAAACGCCAAATTTTGAGTATTAGTGCCAAACTAAGAAAAAGCACTTAGTAGGGCTTTTAAAAAATTTTTGTATTTGTTAAAATTACTTTGATAAAAACTTGGTGTACTTATTTTTTCAGATTAAAGATGATGCTATCGCAGAAGAGAGAATAGATTAGAAAATATTAGCATTATTAAACTTAACTTGTTTGAATCTTCGGTTGATTTTTACGTTTGTGCTTTTTTTAAAATTTGGTGTGCTTTTAGAGCTTATCTTAATTATCCATAAGTTTAACCATAGTTCCAGCTGAGTAATGTGTTCCTAAAGATATCGGGATGCCTCGTAAGAGTTTTCATGCATACTTCAATTTTTGATTTTTACGTTAGTGGTTTTTACGCTTTTTAGACCTCAATATTACGCTTTTTTGTGCTTCTTTTAAAATTTGGTGTGCTTTTAGAGCCAAAAAAAGTTTGCATCACTGATTTCACAAGTGAATGTTGAGGAAAAATTTGATTATTGATTCTAATGGGGGAACAAGAAATCTATTCTTAAAGTGAATTATACTTGAACACACTTTTATTCGCTTATCTTAATTATCCATAAGTTTAACCATAGTTCCAGCTGAGTAATGTGTTCCTGAAGATATCGGGATGTCTCGTAAGAGTTTTCATGCATACTTCGGAAGGCTGTATCATCGGAAAATTTAGAAGTGTGGATATTACTTCTCACAAGCATATAAATAAAAATAAAAATAATAAATCAAATGCAAAACTTGCCCAGTATACTCTTCTGTGGCACACCGGATGAGATAGTTTCAGACATATTCATAAAATCTCCTTCTACAATAGTGAATGTAAGTTTCCAAAAGATTTAGAATGTTTATTGGTATGTAAGTCGTCAATTTTAAAATCAGGCCTTCATGCCACACTTTATCCAATGCCTGAGAAATGTCAATAAACAGCGCAGAACACTTCTTTTCTTCAAAAGTACTTCTTTTAAATTGAACCAATCTACATATGCTTTTGTTCAATGGTGCTATGCTGACTTCTAAAACCAAATTCATAGTCCGGTATGCACCCATTATGAGTTAGAATTGGGGACAATTTTATCATAATTAACTTTTTTTGACATTGTTGACAATAAATTTATTGGCCTATACTACACAGCCTTGGTAAGATCTTTGCCCGGCCTTGGAATCATTTTAACCTTGGAGAGCTTCCAGCTGTTTGGATAATACTAAAGTTGTAAAATGGCATTCAAAATTAATAACAGGATTCTAATTGCAATACGAGGCAACTTCATCAGCATCTGGTTACTAGTTTCAGCAATACACGAAGCTTTCTTTGGGTTGAGTTCAGCAATTAGTTTTTGTACAACACGACTCTTTAATTTCAAGGGTCGAGGGGGTGCAGCACGTACACTCACAGATCAACTTCACCGGTACATGTGTTTGGGGTAAATATGGATTTTAAATGCTCATCAAACATTTTACCTTTTTCAGTATTGCTTCTTGCCTAATCTCCGGTAGATGTGCGCAGAGGTGGTTTAAACTCAACGGGTGTTTTAAACTTTCTAGCAGAGTGCCACAAATTGTAATTAGATGCTGTTGTGACATCAAGACCAGATAATTTTTAAGAGATTCAGTTTTTTCAGATGCAAGCAAATCCTGGAGTATTTTATTGTCCTCTTTAAATCTAATTTTATATTGGGGTGGTGATCTGTGCTGTTGCCATTCCCTTCTAGTTCCTTTTTCAGGTACGAAACGTTCAATATCCATAGAATAAATTATATCAAACCCAGTCTGCGGATGGGAGGTAGTGGCATGTTCAGCAGCCTGTTTAATATTTTCGTTAAGATGGGCAATGTTTAATTCAATATCATCAGATGTTCTTAAGTTAAATCCCTAGAGATATTTTTCATAATGCCAAAATCTATTACATCCGAAATTTTTTGTAGGTCAGTAGACTAATAAATGGGCTCCCCACTAGAAAAGACGTCCAAACCCATTTTTGCATTTGTTTTCAACAACGCTCGATCTCTGGTTGTAATAAAACGCGAACCCCAGAACGTTTATTTTGCATTGTAGTCACCATCTGCTACAAAACAAGGTCCAGAAGATAATGTTAGAAATTCTCGTATTGATCGTCAGTGAATGAAAATCCAGGAATGAAGTAAATGGATGATATCACGAAAATCTTACAAACATTTTCAATGTCAATATTTTTTGCTTGTAGATTTTCTTCACAAATGTGGTCAAGTCAATAAAATGCTTGAGTCTTCACTCTATTAGAATTGCTGATCCACCGCATCCTCTTCCTCTCGGGTCCTTTGAATCATATAATGTGTAGTAATTAATATTAAAAAGGCTTCTTAAAGTCTCGTTTAGTCTCAGAAACCAATATTATATCAATATTTTTGTCCGCGAGGAAGTTCATTTTTATGTTGGCAAATGCCGTTTGTGTTCCAGAAACATATTTTTAATGTAGTAATGGCTTCTTAACTAATGCTTGAAGCAACGTATTCGGCATTTGTAGCATTTCTTGCATTATGCTGGTCATATTTGTTGTAAAATTATTTATAGTTTGCACCAGATAATACTAAGTAGCTTCAAGGCGATTAAATTAAAGCTTGACTTTGTATTTGCTGAATTATTTGGCAGTGAAATATTTTGAGTGTAAATATAATTTGTCTTAGTCGCACTGGCTTAAGAGTTGTGTAGCTCATGAACGAACTAGTTCAATTGAACGATTCACTTAACTGAGCGCTGTGAGCCGTTCAATTCACTGAGCGCAGTCAGTATCTATTTTTTATACTTCTTCTGACTTGTTTTGCAATGTATGACACACACACGAACACACTTTCTTTATGCTTGAAAAAATGTTTCACTGCAAATGAACTGAGCTACAGAGCTAACTGAATGAAATACTTCAATAAAGTGAGCTGAGCTGAAAAAAGCGGTCACTCAAAAGAGCTGATAAGCACAACACTAACTGGTTTGCGATACACGGGAAGTAACTGGTTCAATGGTATTTTTCGGTATAAGAGATATTTTAAATTATATATTAGATGCGTATAATTTTTTCTCAAGTTTATATTATTTGGCACAAGTTCAACGCGAAAAGGAGGTTGGGGGATATTCTCCCTATTTATAACATTTTTTTATATTTCTTGGGAAGCAACATAAGAATCTATGTCCTTCAATACGATCTGCAGACACTTAGCACTCTTAAGATAATACGTGTAGAAACTTTTTTTAATTTTTTAAAATTCATTTACCATTTTGCGGAAATCGTTATCTTTATGAATTTGAATTTTGGTTTCATCAATGTTACCACGTTATATTAGAACGATGTGAAATTTATTATCACCAATGATCGAGATAAATTTTTTAATAAGGGCGTTTGAATTTTTTTCTTAACAGATTGGTGGCAGCTTGGAGCTTTTGTTTGAGGCTACATTGGGTTTATCGTTATCATCTTGCAATATTTTAGAACGGTTAAGATGATTTTGCACTATTATCTCTAGATAAATTTAGAGCAGATGAAATTTTAGTAGAATTTGGGCTTCGCTCACTCTTTACCACAGTTATATATCTGTCCATTCCAAATTGGACCTTTTATTTTGAGCTACTGTTATCTACAAACTAGTAGGCAATAGACATAGCAAAGTCACTAGTAGGCATTGGCCAAAGCAAAGCTGATAGCTGATGAAAAAGTTGCTTTGCCGTGAAAAAACGCTATTATCAGATTTTATATTTATATTGTTTTCATTAAAATTCTGACTCTTTTACTCTCGTAGTAAAATAGGCATTTTTGCCATTAGAACTCACTTCACTATTATTTGTTTTTTAAGGTACTCATATATAGTATTCCTTAATGTCAACTTGCTTGTGTGTTTTCTGTTTGCGTTTTTTTTTTGTTTTTGTTATGTCTGACTCCGTAAAAAAATATTGTCAAAGCCAATAAAGGCTTATTTATCAATGTTAATATGTATTAGGGGTATTTTTTGGTATGATATTTTTTGTTTAGTATGTAAAAAAAACTCTGTCAAGACGTCAGTTCGCTATGAAAGTACAACCAGAACTGTATTTCAAAGATAATATTTTTTTCTTTTGTGAGGTTTCACACCCACATAGTCAATTCAAATTTCTTTTTTGTAATAGAACGCACATCATGAAAATCGTTGCATACACAAATATTCAAATTTTTTGCTGAAAGATATTCTAAAATAAAAAAACATATATGGGTGGTTCCACATAAAAAAAATGCGATTACCAGCGAAAATCATTTGATTTTTATTCATAAAGATAAATATTTTTATTTATAAATATTTTTTTTATATTTAAAATTGTTTCTTTTGAGTTGAAAACTGTATTTCCCAAGTACAAATGAAACTGTGTATGTCTATATTCGAAAAGATATTTGATTTAAAATACCGCTTTTTCAAGCGATTTTCTTCGAAATTGTGCTTTTTTTATTAATCATGACCCGCTTTTTTCAAAAACCATCTGGTCACGTTAGTAATTACCCAGAAATATTTTAACCAAAAAGTAAATTTCCCCTAAAAACCCCTCGTTTATTGGGTAAAGTGAATAAAAAATAAGCATTTGCATTTTACTTGAAAATTTAAAAAAAAAATAAAAAACACATACATATTTTAGGTTTTAAAACAAATTTTTAAGTTAAAAGCAAATGCTTATTTTTTATTCACTTTACCAATTGGCTGAAAAGTGAGAACATATCTATGCAATTCTGCAATCGAATGCATGCACCTTACGTATTTATTTTCTGTAATATGAAGTGTTACTGTTAAATAATAAAATATTTAGTTTGAAGAAATACATATGCATGTACATTTTATTTAAAGTAATTATGATCTACATACCACAGAGAATTGGTATGAATGCATTTCTAAAGGTACACTGAATCAAATAAGTCTCCGTACAGATATACTTTTTATATGGTTCGATAATAAATGAACGATTTAAAGTATTTTTAGTAAATTTGTTGTTTCATTTTATAAAAGCTCTTCTAATTTAGTAGATAAAACAAATTTAACATAACATACTTCAATAAAAACATAAGAAATTAATAAAGGTGCCTATACACTACATGTTTTTTACATTGCTCTTGTAAAATTTTAGATAATTCGTTTACCGAATGTAGTTGGTGACCTCAAAAACTTTGCTTGTGTAAAATACACAAGCAAAAACATAAAACAAATTTTCAATTAGAGCATATTCTATTTTCTTATGTTCACACATGTGTTTTCAAATGTCTATGCCATGTGAAAACATTTATCGACGGTTGAATGTCTCCGATATCATTAGCCGTCCGTTTAAAGTATATGTATTAGTGATAAATTAACTATTTTTTATCTCATTTTAAAATTTTAATAACAATGATATAAAGTATATAACAAGTGTTGACACCAGCTCCATATTTTGCAGATTAAAAAGAAAAAAACTTAAATAAATATTTGTGACGCCAGTACTTTAGTGAACTTCAGCAACGCTACTAAAGAAATTTCCAGCGGCTGTCGTAAACAATCATGGCCGATGTCACGTGTAATTGTACATACAAGTTGGTGACCAAAAATTAAAAACCGTATGTAAATTAATCGAGTTTGACAGACACAAAAAAAACATGTGAATTGTAAACTTGTAAAAACACAAGCAAGAACATGCAGTGTATTGGTACCTTAAATTACTTTCATCTTCATAAAAATAATGAAAAAAGTCGAATTTTTTCTTTAAAGTTAATAAATTAATGAAATTTATTTATTTGACATATTGTCAGAAGTGTATATACTACAATAATTGAAATTTATTTGCTGGTGGTTTAGCATACGTATTTCATTGGCGCTTGAACCACAGAGAGTTGGTATAAATGCATTTCTAAAGGTACACTGAACCAAATAAGATATACAGATATACTTTTTAAATGTTTCGATAATAAATGAACGATTTAAGGTATCTTTAGTAAATTTTTTGTTTTATTTTATAAAAGCTCTTCTAATTTAGTAGATAAAACAAATTTAACATAACAGACTTCAATAAAAACATATATATATATATATATATGAACTTATACAAACTGCTGGATGACAGTTATAATACAATAACAAACATTGTCCGGAGACTTTTTTGGGCGTAGAAAACGGTGTTCCCATATTAAAACTTTTATAGCACTATTATAATTACAATACAACGCATGCTAAACCACCAGCAAGTAAATTTCAACTATTGTAGTATTAACAAATTAAATTAATTTTTATTCAATATGTAGTAGGTCCTCCTTTGATAGATATTACAGCACTCAATCGACTTTTCATGGAATGGACAAACTTTCTTGTTGTCATTTGATCTATTTTTTCTCACTCTTTCTTAATGACGCTTTTAAGTTGGTGTTTGCTCGTTATGTTGTGCTGCCGTATCTTTCATTCCAAGTAGTCCCATAGATGCTCAATCGAGTTGAGATCGGCTGACTGCGCAGGATGCTTCAATTGCTTAGGGACATTGTATATGAGTGTAAGTCATATATTTCTTTTGTCTAAATACATATTAAGTATATTACATTTGAACAAATCAAAAACTATTTTTATATTATGCAGTATTTTAATTTAGAGTTGTACTAGTCTCGATTAATATAAATTTACTCAACATTTATTTAAGATTTTTTAAGATTTATTTGAAATTTTGAAGCAAAAATGCACATGACTTAGACCACTTTCATAATTAAGGGCACATATATGCTTTTTCTGGAAATTATATTATATAAAGCCAAAAGACCAAAAACATGAAATCTTTGATTCCCAAAAATCTGATCATAAAATATTTTTGAGAACAAACAACATTTAGAGAAAATAAATTTGTTTGTTAGCAACTAAAAGTTTCTCTAATGTGAACATAGTGTGACCACCCTCTGTCAAAAATGTTTCGTCTGTTCGGCCAAAAAAGTATTTGTTCTTACAAGGTTTTTGTAAGAACAAAAGTGAAAATAACAGCTTTTTCAACAATGTTGTCTCTTCTAGTGTTAAAGTATAATAAACAATTGCAAAAATTATGATTCTTTAAACAACCATCTATCCAGAAGTTAATTTCATTCAGAAAGATATGTTTTGTCCAAGAATTTTAAAAGCAAAATACGTTGCATGATAAACTATATCCATATGTATATTCATATGTATGTATACACACACACATATATACCTTTATATATACACTAGCTTTACCTGGTGTGCTTTGCTACTTTGTCCCTAAATTTCAAAAAAAAATTATTTTCGAAAACTTTTTCAATAATCAATAAAAATTTTGGAAATTGGTACACAAATGACAAATTTATTTGATAATACATTTTTTTGGCAAGCACTTTCCCCTCTCCAAAATTTCTATTGGTGGACCCATTCCAAAGTAAAAAATAATTTAAAAATTTATCCACAAACAAAGTAATGTGATAATCCACTTTGTTGCGGACACATTTCGTCAGCCCCGTTAAAAAAACTTGATTTTACCTCTTGGACCATATTCAAAAGGCATTTTGCAAATTGGTGGTGAACTTACAAAGTTATTTGATAATTAACTATTATGTGAGCATCAACACCCTTCCCAATTAAAACAAAAAATTTAATTTGCCTCTTCCATATGAAAAAAGAAATTTGGTATTTGGTCCACACATGATGAAGTTATTTGATATTCACTTTTTAAAGTAGAACACTTTGTTTCCTCCTCCCCCACAATTACCAAACAAAAAATTAGTGGACCTTTTCCATATCAAAAATAGAGTTTTGGATGAAAAAAATACTTGATTATTGATTTTTGGCGTAGGAATTTTTTAAACACACCACAATTTAAGAAAAAAATTAGTTAACGTTTTACATATGCAAAAAAAATTGAGAATTGGTTCACAAATGACAAAGTTATTGAAAAATAAATTTTGGGGGTGGACAACCTGCCCCTCTCCATCGAAATAAAAAAAATAGCTGACCTTTCCCATATGCAAAAAGAATTTCCAAAAAGTGGTCCACAAACGACATAGTAGTTTGAGAATCCATTTTTTGGCAGGCACATTTTCACCCTCGCCCTCACAAAAAAATTTAATGGACCTCTTCCATATGCAAAATGCAAAAAGCATTTTAAAAATTGGCTGACAAATAACAAAGTTATTTGATAATAAATTATTGGGACAGATAATTTGATAATTAAAAAAAAAATTTGTGGATCTCTTCTATACGAAAAAACAATTTTGGAAATTGGCCCACATACGATGAAACTATTTGATATTCACTTTTTACATGCGAGCATTTCACTTCTTCCTCCCCCGTTTTCTCACGTTCAAAGTACGCCGATGATAATAACGTTTGCTTAAAATATTTGCAACTGTGGCGTTATGTCGAAAAGAAGCAGCAAAAACTAAACATGCGCGTCTAAGGTCTGCAAGAACCATATGCTAAAACGTTCTCGATCCAATTATTAGAAATCGTCAAAAATACTTGATGTATAAAATTGTCTACTAAGTTTTGCACTTTTATTGATTCGCATAATGCTCTCATTGACCGCATAAGTCATGCGTGGCTGGGTGAAAGAGCTATTTTGGCAGCGAAAAATGTGGACGTCGACTATTTAAACTTCAAGATACAACAGTCTTTGCCATGCGACTTAGTATTATACGAATCGATCGATACAGTTAGCGATGTTGAATAAGCTCTATCTATCTACATTATCCAAAAGAGTCTTTGATTGATTGATTTCTTTGATTTTCATACTTCAGCATAAAAATACATTACTTGTTTCTGTTTAACTTTTGAATATGTAACGAGCAGGAATAAAGAAATAAATGCTTTTTCCATCGTCGATCATAGTAAATAGCGCTTCTTTCATCTTGCAGATATAGATCCCATCCACACTGAGGACCTGCAAAAGACGTCTTATAAGAACTTTTTAGACATGAGGGCAATTTCAAATGCTTTACTACAATAAATTGAACCAATCTATGCTTTTGTTCAATGGTGCCATGCTGACTTCTATCTATCAGTTTGAATTGGGGACAATTTTATCATAAGTAACTTTTTTGACATTGTTGACAATAAACTTATTGGCATATACGACGCAGCCTTGGTAAGATCTTTGCCCGGCCTTGGAATCATTTTAACTTTGTAGAGCTGTTTGGATAATACTTAAGTTGTAAAATGGCATTAAAATTTAATAACAGGATTCTAATTGCAATACGAAGCAACTTCATCAGCATCTGGTTACTAATTTCAGCAATACACGAAGCTTTCTTTGGGTTGAGTTCAGCAATTAGTTTTTGTACAACACGACTCTTTAATTTCAAGGGTCGAGGGGGTGAAGCACGTACACTCACAGATCAACTTCACCGGTACATGTGTTTGGGGTAAATATGGATTTTAAATGCTCATCAAACATTTTACCTTTTTCAGTATTGCTTCTTGCCTAATCTCCTGTAGATGTGCGCAGAGGTGGTTTAAACTCAACGGGTAGTTTAAACTTTCTAGCAGAGTGCCACAAATAGTAATTAGAAGCTGTTGTGACATCAAGACCAGATAATTTTTAAGAGATTCAGTTTTTTCAGATGCAAGCAAATCCTGGAGTATTTTATTGTCCTCTTTAAATCTAATTTTATATTGGGGTGGTGATCTGTGCTGTTGCCATTCCCTTCTAGTTCCTTTTTCAGGTACGAAACGTTCAATATCCATAGAATAAATTATATCAAACCCGGTCTGCGGATGGGAGGTAGTGGCATGTTCAGCAGCCTGTTTAATATTTTCGTTAAGATGGGCAATGTTTAATTCAATATCATCAGATGTTCTTAAGTTAAATCCCTAGAGATATTTTTCATAATGCCAAAATCTATTACATCCGAAATTTTTTGTAGGTCAGTAGACTAATAAATGGGCTCCCCACTAGAAAAGACGTCCAAACCCATTTTTGCATTTGTTTTCAACAACGCTCGATCTCTGGTTGTAATAAAAAGCGAATCCCAGAACGTATATTTTGCATTGTAGTCACCATCTGCTACAAAACAAGGTCCAGAAGATAATGTTAGAAATTCTCGTATTGATTGTCAGTGAATGAAAATCCAGGAATGAAGTAAATGGATGATATCACGAAAATCTTACAAACATTTTCAATGTCAATATTTTTTGCTTGTAGATGTTCTTCACAAATGTGGTCAATTCAATAAAGTGCTTGAGTCTTGATCTATATTCCTCTCGGGTCCTTTGAATAATATAATGTGTAGTAATTAATATTAAAAAGGCTTCTTAAAGTTAAATGAGTCTCAGAAACCAATATTATATCAATATTTTTGTCCGTGAGGAAGTGCTCAAGTTCATTTTTATGTTGGCGAATGCCGTTTGTGTTCCAGAAACATATTTTTAATGTATGAAAGTACAACGAGAACTGTATTTGAAAGTTAATATTATTTCTTTTGTGATGTTTCACACCCACATGGTCAATTCAAATTTTTGTAAGAGAACGCACATCATGAAAATCGTTGCATATACAAATATTCACATTTTTGGCTGAAAGATATTCTAAAATAAAAAAAAAATATATGGGTGGTGCCACATAAAAAAATGCGATTACCAGCGAACATCATTTGATTTTTATTCATAAAGATAAATATTTTTATTTATAAATATTTTTTATATTTTAAATCGTTTCTTTTGAGTTGAAAACTGTATTTCCCAAGTACAAACGAAATTGTGTATGTCCATATTACACATATTGCTTTCGAAGAGGTATGTGATTTAAAATCCCGCGACTTTCAAATTTCAAGCGATTTGCTTCGAAATTGTGCTTTTTTATCAATCATGATCCACTTTTTCAAAAACCATCTGGTCACGTTAGTAATTACCCAGAAATATTTTAACCAAAAATTAAATTTCCCTTAAAAACTCCTCGTTTATTGGGTAAAGTGAATAAAAAACATATAAGAGTGCTGTATTCGGCTGTGCCGAATCTTATATACCCTTTACCAAAGTGCGTTTATGTAGTATAGAGATACATACATAAGCACAGAGATATGTAGGTACATATCAATTTTGTGAAAAAATTCATACTTTTTTCTCTAGTGCAATTTTTAGGTTTTTGGCATTATGTTTAATTTGGTGCTTTTTAAATTTTGGCGATTTATTTTATTTTGGTGATTTTTTTTCATATAGGCGTCTTTTTTGGTTTTGGCGATTTTTTTCGGTTATTTGCGTTTTTTTATAACTTTGGCAATTTTTTCGTTCTGGCGATTTTTTTGATTTTGGCAATTTTTTTTCATTTAGGCGATAATTTTACTTTTTATATATACATATAATTTTTATTTTTATTTTTTTGTGGCAATTTTTTTAGTTTTGACACTTTTTTCTCGTTTTGGCGACTTTTTTCGGTTTTTGGCGTTTTTTTTAATTTTGGCGACTTTTTTTCTTCTGGCAATTGTTTTGATTTTGAAAATTTTTTTTCATTTAGGCGATTTTTATTTTTTTTTTTGGCGATTTTTTTTCATACTTTTTTGTTATGGTGATTTTTGGCGTGTTTATTTCTTTTTGGCAATTTTTTTAGTTTTGGCACTTTTTTCTCGTTTTGGCGATTTTTTTGGGTTTTTGGCGTTTATTTAATTTTGGCGGTTTTTTTCGGTTTGGCGGATTTTTTTTGATATTGACGATTTTTTTCATTTAAGCGTTTTTTTAAATTTTTGAAGATTTTTTTTTCATATAGGCAATTTTTTTTGTTTTGGCGATTTTTTTTCGGTTTTTGGCGTTTTTTATAATTTTGGCGATTTATTTTCGTTTTGGCGATTTTTTTGATTTTGGCGATTTTTTGATTTTGGCGATTTTTTTTTCATTTAGGCGATTTTTTTTAATTTTTGGCGATTTTTGTTCATATAAGAATTTTTTTTGTTTTGGCGATTTTTGCGGATTTTTGTCATTGTGTGAATTTTTTGTTTTAACACTTTTTTCTCGTTTTGTAAATTTTTTTCCTATTTTTTGGCGTTTTTTTAATTTTGGTGATTTTTTTCGTTTTGCTGATTTTTTGGATTTTGCCGATTTTTTTAATTTTTGGCTATTTTTTCATATAGGCAATTTTTTTTTTTTGTTTGGCGATATTTTCGGTGTTTGGCTTTTTTTTTTAATTTTGGCGATTTATTTTCGTTTTGGCGATTTATTTTTGATTTTGACGATTTTTTTTCATTTAGGCGATTTTTTTCTAATTTTTGGCGATTTTTGTTCATATAAGCATTTGTTTTTGTTTTGGCGATTTTTGGCGTTTATTTGTCATTGTGGAAATTTATTTTTTAGTTTTGACACGTTTTTCTCGTTTTGGGAATTTTATTCGGTTTTTGTAGTTTTTTTTTTCATTTTGGCGATTTTTTTCGTTACGGCGATTTTTTTAAATTTTTGGCGATTTTATAATTTTCAAATTTTTTAGTTTGACCGTTTTTGAAAATTTCAAGAGTTTAACTCTTACAGTTTCCAAGATATAGCAATTTGTCAAAATTACATAGTCAAAATTTCATAAACTGATGGACCACCCTTTAATTTAAATTATTTTAATTTTAGTGTTAATTGTTGTAACCTATATAAAAATACACTAATTTTACAAATTTCAAGTGTCAATATACATATGTACATACAATTGTATGTATATTAGATGGGATTTTAAAAGTTTTCGTCACTCATTTTGGAACACCATTTAATTTTTAGCTTTTATATATTTGTTGTTGTAGCAACGAAAGTTCTACATACACTGTCCAAATTTCTGACCCGTAGCTTTTACCGTTCCTGAGAAAATAGCCTTCTTCCTAAAACATGAAATATGTTTAATTATTAGGAAAAAAGTTAAAGTTTTCCAACCCTGGAAACGTTTTTTTATTTTGTTAAACTTAAATTTTTTTTTTTAATTATAAATTTTATTCATACCGAAGTATCAAATAAGTTAATTTAATAAAAAAGTAATAAAAACTTGTTTGCGGTAGTTATTTTCTATGGGAAAATAGAGTTTGAGTTTTCCAGCTCTAAAACCGTCTGCCCGATTTTGCTGATTTTCAAAAGCAAAATTTTTTGGAAAATTTCTGACACACCAGTCCAAGAACGAAGTCTTTAGCTGTTCTGGGAGCTTGGGAAAACCGATTTCACGTACAGACAGACGGACATCTTTATGTGGCTCTTATTAATATTGTAGAAATTACATACGGAATGACAAACCTACCCAGGCAGAAATTGTGACTTTGCCCAAAAAATATGTACCATCACAACACTGTAAATACAAAATTACGACTCTTCCAAAATTTGTGTAACACCACAGTACTGTAAATACAATAATATGACTTAACGTTCACAAATACCGCGTCCTTAGTAATGATATACCACTACAACACTGTATTCACAAAAATCCGACGTTACTTCCCCAATATCCCGTTTACAATAATTCTATACCGCTACAACACCGTAAATACAAAAATTTGTCTTTAGTTCCCCAAATACCCCGTTTACAATAATTTTTTACCGCTTCAACACCGTAAATACAAAAATTTTACTTAAGTTGGGAAATTTACATTGTGACGACCTTAAAAATTTGTATTTAGAGTCTTGTGACAACATTGAAAACAAGAGTCGGAGGACGGTGATTTGGCGTTATCATTTTAATGTTATGAGTACATTAAAATTTTGGTAAACGAATGTTGTACTGATGTTAGTTGTACCCGCAGACAATCGTAGCAACGTCGTGATGATTGTCTTTTTCTCACTGGGTATATATACCCTTTTACCATTTTTTGGTAAAGAGCATAATAATAAGCATTTGCTTTTTACTTGAAAATTTGTTTAAAAAAAAAACAAAAAACACATACATATTTTAGGTTTTAAAACAAATTTTTAAGTTAAAAGCAAATGCTTATTTTTTATTCACTTTACCCATTCACTGAAAAGTAAGTACATATCTATGCAATTCTGCAATCGAATGCATGCACTTTACGTATTTATTTTCTGTAATATGAAGTGTTACTGTCATATAATAAAATATTTTGTTTGAAGAAATACATATGCATGTGCATTTTATTTAAAGTAATTGTGATCTACATACCACAGAGAGTTGGTATGAATGCATTTCTAAGGGTACACTGAATCAAATAAGTCTCCGTACAGATATACTTTTTATATGTTTCGATAATAAATGAACGATTTAAGGTATATTTAGTAAATTTGTTGTTTCATTTTATAAAAGCTCTTCTAATTTAGTAGACAAAACAAATTTAACATAACAGACTTCAATAAAAACATAAGAAATTAATAAATTTCTTTTATCTTCATAAAAACAATGCAAAAAAGTCGTAATTTTTAGTTCAAAAATTAATAATATAAATTAATTTTTATTCAATATGTAGTAGGTCCTCCTTTGCTAGATATTACAGCACTCAATCGACTTTTCATGGAATGGACAAACTTTCTTGTTGTCATTTGATCTATTTTTTCCCACTCTTCCTTAATGACGCTTTTAAGTTGGTGTTTTCTCGTTACGTTGGGCTGCCGTATCTCTCTTTCCAAGTAGTCCCATAGATGCTCAATCGGGTTGAGATCGAATGATTGCGCAAGGTGGTGCAATTGCTTAGGGACATTGTATATGAGTCATTCTTTCACTAATGCAGCGGTGTGCTTAGGATCATTGGCCTTTTGAAAGTAATACAAACGTCCCAAACCTAATTTTTCCGCACTTTGTTTTAAGTTTTCTTTTAATATATTCAAATTACGAAATTTGTCCATCGTACTGTCAATGAATACGAAGTAACCGACAGCAGAAGAAGCCATACATCCCCACACCATCACGCTGTCTCCTCCATGCTTAACAGTAGGGGTTAAATGCTTCGGTTCCATTTCAGTATTTGGCTTTCTCCAAACCAGTTTCCTTCCATCCGAACCAAAAACGTTAAAATTACTTTCATCACTGAAAATAACTCGATCTCAAAACAAAAAATCTTTATCAATATGTTGGCGTATTCCAATCTTTTTTCATATAAGCTTTTCGAACATACGGCTTCTTGCGGCTAACCCGGCCGTTGTAACTATTTCGTATAAGTGCGTTTCTTACAGTTTGGGGGGTCTACAGCTATTCCATCGCTTGTTTTCAAATTTCCTGCGATGACACACGCACTTATCTTGGGATTATTATTCACAATACGTATGATTCTCCTCTCTTAATGATAATCTATCTTTCTTGGCGGCCAGGTCGTGATTTGTTTGCCATTGTCAAACTTTTTTTATACTGTTGAATAACGTACTGGATGGATGAACGTGGTCTTTTAACGATTTCACTTATTTCGGAGAGACTTTTACCCTCATTTTTAAGATTTATGATAATTTTTTTCGTATCTATAGAAATCTGCGTATTTCTGGGCTCCATGTTTTATGATTTTTTTAAATAGTTTTATTTTAAATTCAACACTACTGTACTTGGTCAACAGTATATATGAACTTATGCAAACTGCTGGATGACAGTTATAATACAATAACAAACATTGTACGGAGATTTTTTTGGGCGTAGAAAACGGTGTTCCCATATTAAAACTATTATAGCACTATTATAATTACAATATAACACATTAAGTTGCCAGATTGTGTTGCACAATTGAGCTTAGATTAGGTTAAGTAATTGAAATAACTAAGATTTTAGTTATTTTGTTAAATATGTTTAATAAACTCAAAACAAAACAGCTGTACGGAGACTTAATTGATCCAGTGTATGTAAGAGCATTCTCATAATTACCAATATGAGGTAATTAAAGTCTTCGCTTAATGGGTATTATGAATAAAAATATATGCGCCCTTAATTATGAAAGTGGTGTAAGTCATATATTTCTTTTGTCTAAATACATATTGGAACAAATCAAATACTATTTTTATATTATGCAATATTTTAATTTAGAGGTGTACTCAGTAGAGTGATAATGGGGACGGGCGACATGTTTTGGGAATTAAAAACCGGTAAAAACATGTCGTCCACCCCCATTAACACAAAAACGATGGCAACCCTGTTACAAATGGGGGGATTTTCATGCCGAGATTTTATGTGTGTGGTTGTGTGTGTGTGTGGTTTTATGTGTGTGTGGTTGTGTGTGTGTGGTTGTGTGTGTTTGGTTGTGCGTGTATGGTTGTGTGTGTGTGTGTGTGTACACTTGCGTGTACAGCTTATGTTATTATTGTAAAGAAACGTTGTGCTTACAGTTAATGGATGTATGTATATGTGGGTGTTTGGATGTGTGTATGTAAATGTGTGTGTGTTTGTGTGTGCATATTTGTGTGTGTGTGTTGATGTATTTAATTTTGTGTCTGCCGGTGTCGGATACTTTTGTTGTAGTGGTAGACAAATATTATACCCCTGTAGGGAATATAGATTTTGAAAAATGTATTGACTCGCTTTCGACTTGTCACGAGTACTACTCTAGAATTATCACCCATACAATACTTTGTGGTATAGACATCTAGCATGTGTCATTGAAACCCTACAAATAACACTGAAACAATTAAGTAGGTATTGACTAAGAAGTTCTTATGAGACATGGAGACATACCAACCAAACAGTTAGTTCCAGTAATTTGTGTACATACAAATGCATATATGTATATAGACAAGTTGTTGACAATTCCACCACAAATATACCATATTTGTTTTCTATATTTCTTTTATAATGAGGGATAGAACAAACTTATTATATCAAAGTTGTCTCTAGAATTTTAGTGTTGCAACAAAGACACTTCGTCCCACTCTGACTGCAAGGTAGTGACAAGGAATCGATGTATTTGTAGGTATGTAGTAATCGTTATTTGATTGACTTTGGTTTGCTGTTTTGAGTTATCGTTGGTATACTTATGTAGGGTTATTGTATGTATGCATTTATATTAATGATCTCTGGGGAAATAATCTAATAGCTGCAGGTAGTGGCAACCCTGATAGCTGTTTGGAATGGAGGTGGATAGGGAATCTATTTGGTAATGTCTGTAAATATATGATATTGGCGTAATGTATTTGATCGTATATATATTTTTGCTTTAAAGAATATAATTGCTTTTATGAATTACATCAATACTTTTTCGTATATATGTATGTTTTCTAGACTATTTGCGTTGCTATTCTTATGGAGATAGAAAATATTGTGGTTTATATGTACATACAGGTGAATTTCAGATGTTAAATGTTTTGAATCCTATCAGGTTTATAGGAAGAGCTTTTGAATAGGGATAATGATATTTTTATTTCAGTATATTTTCACTTTAATGAAACAATTATAGGAAATAGCTTTTGGAGAAATACAGCAAAAAATTATAGAAGCACCTACTTTCACATGTCCCGATTTTTCTCGTACGTGTGTATTACAAACTGATGCTAGCGATTTTGTTCTGGGTATTGCTGTGTATGTGAATTTCATCATATATCGTAATACCAACAGTGAATTCTGGAAATGTGTATGTGCGTATAAGAACGTACAAGTGTGTGTGTGTACTACTACGCGATTCGAATATAAAGTATATAAGCAGAAGAAATAATGTATATTGTTATCAGTCTGCTCTGATATCTCAACAAGTGACAACCTATTTCCCCAACAAAAATTTCTAAAGTGTTTAAAATCCAAAAACTATAAAAGTGCTAGAACTAACTACTGTTTGATAAACAATTCTATAGTGTATAAAAAATAATTCAATTAATTGTTTATAGCTGAAATAAATTGTTTATAAATAAAATAATTATATTAACTAATAAAACAAATAAATAGTTAAATAAAATGAATACCACAAGTTGTACCATCTGCAATAAAGTCTTTATGACTCAAACAAAACTAAATCAGCATATGGAAACGCACTCGTAAGCTAACCAATCAAAGGCTGCCCTTGGAATTAGTAAGCTAAGTCTTCAAAACAAATATTGTGAGGATTGTGATGATATGATCCCATCAAATAGTTATATGGCTCATGTCAGAACCACAAAACACAAAAAACAGTTGTCACCAAGAACGACTTGATGATTTTCTCACTAAAAGAGTAAGCAACTTCAATGGAAGGATCGAGACATATATCCTCCTCAACAAAAATGTGGCTATCTTGTTTCCGGAGGAGTTTCTGAAATCTGCCAAGAGCTCCATAGTACAACAACTCAATGAATGTAGTAGGATGCATACTACATTTAAATTTAATATGGAGCTCACATGTGATTATATGAAGATGCTGAATGATGAGATGAATGTTTCCCAACTTGTACATATTTCGAAAATGATGTTGGTGACTTTGTCTGACGACATAGAAGACATGTACAAGAAACAGACGGAGGAGCTAAGAGCCAAAATGGAAGAATTTCAAGAGAGGGATAGCGGATGGACTTTGAGTTCAATAAATTTTCTTGAAGTTAATATAAACAAGGCGTCCATAATAAGAAGCTCGAGCTTTATACCTCTCCCAAAAAATATTGCAGCAAAATGTGCATGCATAAATGTCGAGAGCAATGATATTTATTGCTTTAAATGGTCTCTAATTGCTGCTTTGTACACAGATAGCAGTCTAGATCGAAGACAACGGAAAAACTATAGAAATTACAATATTGCTGACATTTCTGATGAGAATAATAATATAATATAGGAGCTATTGCATTAAATTTTGCAGGCCTATAGTTTCCACTCCCATTGAAGCAGATAAAACAATTCGAGAATCAAAATGATATGAGCATAAATGTATTTGGTCACAATGGAATATCGCTTATAGGACCATACTACATACCAAAAGGAGAAAAACACATTCATGTTCATCTCTTATTGTTCCAGTCCAATGAGAACTTCCACTATGTGCTAATCAAAGATATATCAAAGTAAGTTTCATTAGTGCATTTATGCAAAATGTGTTCCCTATTTAAAAAGTTACTTCTTATTGTTATATTAATTTACATATTATTTTGTTTTCCTCTTTTCCTTAGACTCCTTCGTTCCAACATGACCTCACACAGATGTAAGATTTATATCTGTAACATCTGCCGTTATCATACACATGATGCTTATGTGTACAGTCAACATAAAAATTTTTTTGGTAAAAAAGTCATCAGGATGCCCGAAGATGGATGTATTATTAAGTACAAAAACTACTACAAACAGCTAGATGTACCATTTGTCATCTACGCAGACTTCGAGTCTATTTTAGAAAAACTCCACGATCCTGTAAGTAAAAGCACTACAAATGTACAGAAACACCATGCGTGTGCATTCGGCTATTTTATTACTTGTAGTTTTAAGAAGTAAAATAACTTATATAGACATTATTTTGGTGAAGATTCGGCAAATGTATTTATCAAAAAAATAGTTGAAGATTGTACAGACTTCTATTTAAATTATTTACTGAAAGTTAAGAAAATGTTCATGACCCCAATAGAAATAGCTCAATATAATAATGCAAAAAATTGTCATATATGTAAGAAAATATTAAATAACGATAAAGTTAGAGATCATTGTCATCTTACGGGCAATTATCGTGGGGCGGCTCATAGCGAATGTAATTTAAATTATAAAACACCTCAGTTTATTCCGGTTATTTTCCATAATCTTTTTGCATATGATATGCACCTATTTTTCAAAGAACTTTCTACTATAAAAATGCAACAATAAAAGTGATTCCCCAGAACACAGAACGTTATATTTCTCTTTCAATTTTTATCAGATTATATGAAAAACATGGATTCGAAATAAGATTTATAGACTCGTTTAGATTTATGGCTTCGAGTTTAGATACGTTAGCAAAAAATCTTGATAGCAATAATTTTAATACTATTCGATCATGTTTCGTTGATGAAGCTCATTTCAACCTGGGGCCAAATTACGGCAATCGTTATCGAACTAAATTACGAAATATTTCCATATAAACTCTATTGAAATATTTCGTAATTTTGTTCGATAACGAGTGCCGTAATTTGCCCTCTGATTAGAAGAAAGGGTGTATTTCCGTACTCTTACATGGATTCCATGACTAAGTTTAAGGAAATTAAACTCCCTAGTAGAGAAGAGTTCTTCAATATTCTAACGAATGAAGAATGTGATGTTGTCGAGTATGAACATGCTCAAAAAATATGGAGAGAGTTTAACTGTAAAACCCTCCTTGACTATACTGAACTCTACTTAAAGACAGATGTTCCTCTTCTAACTGACGTGTTTGAAAATTTTAGGAAAATTTGGAGAGGTATATGTGATTTGGACCCCTGTCATTATTATACAGCACCAGGCTTATCCTGGGATGCAATTTTAAAAACCACAGAAGTTTCACTGGAACAGTTCACTGATTCCGAAATGTATATGTTTATGCAAAACGGAATTAGAGGTGGAGTAGTTCAATGCTCGCAAAGATATTCGAAAGCGAATAACAAATATTTGGAAGATTTTGATGCATCAAAACCATCAGAATTTGTTGTCTATTTAGACGCTAACAATTTGTATGGTTGGGCGATGTCGGAATATCTTCCTTACGGTGAATTTGAGTGGGTATGTGATACTGATTTTGATGTTATGAAAATTTCTGATAATGCAGAGTATGGGTACATTTTTGAAGTGGATATAGATTATCCTGATTCAGTGCATGATCTACATAATGATTTGCCATTTTGCCCCCAAAATAAGCCAGTGGGGGGATCCAAAATCAAAAAATTAGTTGCAGACTTACACGCAAAACAATTTACACCATGCACTATAGAGTTTTAAAACAAGCCATTTCAAATGGCCTCATCTTAAAACAAATCCATAGAATACTCAGATTTAAGCAATCCCATTGGCTTAAAAAATATATTGACTTAAACACATTACATAGGACAAATGCTTAAAATAATTTTGAAAAAGATTTCTTCAAACTTTTGAACCACGCTGTTTATGGGAAGACAATGGAAAACATTGAAAAACGTAGGGACATTAGAATTGCTTCATCTTGGGAAACAACAAACAGGAATCATTTAGGTCTCAGAGCATTAATTTCGAAACCAAATTTTATGCAGTTGACTAAATTTTCTGATGATATGTATGCGGTAGAGTTAGAAATAATGTTAGAAATAATGTTATTGTTTGCTAACAGAAAATGATCTGAAATGATCTGAAAAACAGACCAGGTCCTGAAAAGCTGATCTGAAAACCAGACCAGGGCCTGAAAAGCTGATATGAAAACCAGACTAGGTCCTGATAAGCTGATCTGATAGCTGAAAAATCTGATCTGATAGCTGATACTTGTTCTGCTATTTTCTGTTAGGAAACAATAATGAGATGGTGTTAAAGCAGTTAGTGTCGATAAGAAAATATCTGATGAAATTTAATGGATTTTCATAATATTGTAAAATTCAATTCCTCTTGTATAGAACCTCTCAAAGAAAACATGATTGCGCATGTTTAAATAACATGAAAACAAAACTGTGCATGTTTATGCAATATAAAAATAGAAATTTACATATAAGGAAAAACAAAAAATTTTTGATCCAACGAAGTAAAGCCAATAAAGAAATGAAAACCATTCACATATTTAATTCTTTTTTCAATATTTTATTTCTAATTTTTTCTTAAAAATCTTAGTACTAATACAAATTTAAATCTATGTATATATAAAAATATATGATATAAAAAGAAAGTGAGAAAAAAAAGATCATTAATGTAATATTTGATTCTTATTTACAAATAATTTAGGTACAGGCAAAAAAGATAAAAGTTTTAGACCATTAAATTTTAACATTGTTTTGTGTGTATAAAAACTAAAATTAATAGATACATTCATAAACAAATATATATATATAACCAATAAATAAATTAATAAATAAATACAGAAATAAATACATAAATAAATTAATATACAAATAAGTAAGTAATAAATAAATTAATAAATAATTAAGTAAGTATAATTAGTACAAAATTAAATTCTTGTTGTCGTCTTACATGTAATTTAGTAGGAAGCATTCTATTCTACATCCATTGTTTCATTATTTCGGTCTATGTAATGCCCCCATGCACGCGTTTTTATACCCTTTACCAAAAAATGGTAAAAGGGTATATATAGGTTTGTCATTCCGTTTGTAATTTCTACAATATTAATAAGAGACACATAAAGTATATATATTCTGGATCCTTATGCATAGGGAAGACGAACAAGCGATGTCCGTCTGTCCGTGTGTCTGTACGTGAAATCGGTTTTCCCAAGCTCCCAGAAGAGCTAGCGACTTCGTTCTTGGACTGGTGTGTCAGAAATTTTCCGAAAAATTTTGCTATTGAAAATCAGCATAATCGAGCAGACGGTTTCAGATCTGGAAAACTCAAACTCAATTTACCCATAGAAAATAACTACCGAAAACAAGTTTTTATTACTTTTTTATTAAATTAACTTATTTTATACTTTGGTATGAATAAAATTGGTATTTATAATTAAAAAAAAAATTTTAAAAACTTAACATATTAAAAAACGTTTCCAGGGTTGGAAAACTTTAACTTTTTTCCTAATAATTAAACATATTTGATGTTTTAGGAAGAAAGCTACTTTCTCAGGAACGGTAAAAGCTACGGGTCTGAAATTTGGACAGTATATGTAGAATTTTGGTCGCTACAACAACAAATATATAAAAGCTAAAAATTAAAGGGTGTTCCAAAATGAGTGACGAAAACTTTTAAAATCCCATGTAATATACATACAATTGTATTATGTATGTACATATGCATATTGACACTTAAAATTTGTAAAATTAGTGTATTTTTATATAGGCTACAACAATTAACACTAAAATTAAAAAAATTTAAATTAAAGGGTGGTCCATCAGTTAATGAAATTTTGACTATGTAATTTTGACAAATTGCTATATCTTGGAAACTGTAAGAGTTAAACTCTTGAAATTTTCAAAAACGGTCAAACTAAAAAATCCGAAAATTATAAAATCGCCAAAAATTTAAAAAAATCGCCAAAACGAAAAAAATCGCCAAAATGAAAAAAAACGCTAAAATTAAAAAAAAACGCCAAAAACCGAAAAAAGTCGCCAAAACAAAAAAAATTCTTATGTGAACAAAAATCGCCAAATATTAAAAAAAAATTGCCTAAATGAAAAAAAAATCGCCAAAATAAAAAAAAAATCGCCAAAACAAAAATAAATCGCCAAAATTAAAAAAAAACGCCATAAACCGAAAAAAATCGCCAAAAACCGAAAAAAGTCGCCAAAACAAACAAAAAATGCTTATGTGAACAAAAATCGCCAAATATTAAAAAAAAATCGCTTATATGAAAAAAATCGGCAAAATCCAAAAAATCGCCAATACGAAAAAAAATCGCCAAAACGAAAATAAATCGCCAAAATTAAAAAATAAAACGCCAAAAACTTGAAAAAGTCGCCAAAACAAAAAAAAATTGCCTATATGAAAAAAAATCGCTAAGAAATAAAAAAATCGCCTAAATGAAAAAAATCGCTAAAATGAAAAAAAATCGCCAAAACGAAAATAAATCGCCAAAACGAAAATAAATCGCCAAACTTAAAAAATAAAACGCCAAAAACCGGAAAAAGTCGCCAAAACAAAAAAAAATTGCCTATATGAAAAAAATCGCCAAAAAATAAAAAAATCGCCTACATGAAAAAAATCGCCAAAACGAAAATAAATTGCCAAAATTAAAAAATAAAACGCCAAAACCGAAAAAAATCGACAAAACCGAAAAAAGTCGCCAAAACAAAAAAAAATGCTTATGTGAACAAAAATCGCCAAATATTAAAAAAAAATCGCCTAAGTGAAAAAAAATCGCCAAAATCCAAAAAAATCGCCAAAACGAAAATAAATCGCCAAAATTAAAAAAAAAAACGCCAAAAACCGAAAAAAATCGCCAAAACGAGAAAAAAGTGTCAAAACAAAAAAAATTCCCACATGACAAAAATACGCAAAAATCGCCAAAACAAAATTTATGCTTATATGAAGAAAAATCGTCAAAAATTAAAAAAAAATCGCCTAAATGAAAAAAAAATCGCCAAAATCAAAAAAAATCGCCAAAACGAAAATAAATCTCCAAAATTAAAAAATAAAACGCCAAAAACCGGAAAAAGTCGCCAAAACAAAAAAAAATTGCCTATATAAAAAAAATCGCCAAAAAATAAAAAAATCGCCTAAATGAAAAAAACGCTAAAATTAAAAAAACGCTAAAAACCGAAAAAAGTCGCCAAAACACACAAAAAAATGCTTATGTGAACAAAAATCGCCAAATATTAAAAAAAATCGCCTAAATGAAAAAAATCGCCAAAATCAAAAAAAATCGCCAAAACGAAAATAAATCGCCAAAATTAAAAAAAAGCCATAAACCGAAATAAAATCACCAAATCAAAAAAAAAATTGTCTATATGAAATAAAATCGCCAAAAATTAAAAAAAATCGCTTATATGAAAAAAATCGGCAAAATCCAAAAAATTAAAAAAAACGCCAAAAACCGAAAAAAATCGCTAAAACGAGAAGAAAGTGTCAAAACAAAAAAAAATCCCACAATGACAAAAACACGCAAAAATTGCAAAAAAAAAATAAATGCTTATAAGAACAAAAATCGTCAAAAATTAAAAAAAATCGCCTAAATGAAAAAAAAGCCAAAATCAAAAAAAATCGCCAAAACGAAAATAAATCGCCAAAATTAAAAAATAAAACGCCAAAAGCCGGAAAAAGTCGCCAAAACAAAAAAAAATTGCCTATATGAAATAAAATCGCCAAAAACTAAAAAAATCGCTTAAATGAAAAAAAAAATCGGCAAAATCAAAAAATCTGCCAAAACGAAAAAAACCGCCCAAATTAAAAAACGCCAAAAACCGAAAAAAAGCGCCACAACGAGAAAAAACTGTCAAAACTAAAAAATTGCCAAAAAGAAATAAAACCGCCAAAAAACGAAAAAATCACCAAAACAAAAAATAAATTGCCTATATGAAAAAAATTTGCCTAAATGAAAAAAATCGTCAAAATCAAAAAAAATCGCCAAAACGAAAATAAATCGCCAAAATTAAAAAAAAACGCCATAAACCGAAAAAAATCGCCAAAACAAAAAACAAATTGCCTATATGAAAAAAATTCGCCTAAATGAAAAAAATCGTCAAAAATTACAAAAAAATCGCCTAAATGAAAAAAAACGCCAAAATCAAAAAAAATCGCCAAAACCAAAAAAAAATTGCCTATATGAAAAAAAAATCGCCAAAAAATTAAAAAGCACCAAATTAAACATAATGCCGAAAACCTAAAAATTGCACTAGAAAAAAAATTTGAATTTTTTCACAAAATGAATATGTACCTACATATCTCTGTGCTTATGTATGTATCTCTATACTACATATATATATATATATACTACATATATATTCGGCACAGCCGAATATAGCACTCTTACTTGTTTATTTTATCTTTCATTATATTTCTTTTATCATCAGAAAAGCTAAGAGCTATTTTATTTAGTTTTTGAGTATATAGTTGATGTGTTTTAGTCCTAAGCAAAAACATTTTATCTGAGATAATTTTGGATTCAAATAAGCAACTTTTGTAATCATTAATGGACAATTTTTTAATTACAGACTTTTTGACCCCTTTAGATTTTTTAACAGCTTCCGAGCGAAGAGTCGACAGAGAATACATTTTTGCTCTTAAACCAACAAACTCTGTCATTATATCCCCACTGTTTTCATCTTTCATCATACCTAAAACCTTCTTATTGAGTAGCGGCAAACGAAATTGATTATCTATAGAATATTCTGATGTATTAAAATTCAAAATAATATCATTACGGATGTAATCGTAAAATCATCAGTTTTAATTGAATAAATAAACGAGTCAGTATCCATATAGTTAAGAAAAATGTTCTCTCCAAATTTAGGCTTCATGAAGCCATAATGGAAGTCATACATTCTCCACTTGGATAACTCCAGTACTGTAAAGCCGACATATATGGGTTTATCATATAGTGGTTCCATTATTTCTAACTCTACCGCATACATATCATCAGAAAAGTTTGTCAACTGCATAAAATTTGGTTTCGAAATTAATGCTCTGAGACCTAAATGATTCCTGTTTGTTGTTTCCCAAGATGAAGCAATTCTAATGTCCCTACGTTTTTTAATGTTTTCCATTGTCTTCCCATAAACAGCGTTGTTCAAAGTTTGAAGAAATCTTTTTCAAAATTATTTTTAGCATTTGTCCTATGTAATGTGTTTAAGTCAATATATTTTTTAAGCCAATGGGATTGCTTATTGCAGATGGTACAACTTGTAGTGTTCATTTTATTTAACTATTTATTTGCTTTATTAGTTAATATAATTATTTTATTTTATTATTTTATTTATAAACAATTTATTTCAGCTATAAACAATTTATTTAATTATTTTTTATACACTATAAGCTTGTTTATCAAACAGTAGTTAGTTCTAGCACTTTTATAGTTTTTGGATTTTAAACACTTTAGAAATTTTTGTTGGGGAAATAGGTTGTCACTTGTTGAGATATCAGAGCAGACTGTTAACAATCTACATTATTTCTTCTACTTATATACTTTATATTCGAATCGCGTAGTACTAAACACACACACACATGTACGTTCTCACACACACATACACATTTCCAGAATTCACTGTTGGTACTACGATATTTGATGAAATTCATATACACAGCAATACCCAGAACAAAATCGCTAGCATCAGTTTGTAATACACACGTACGAGAAAAAACGAGACATGTGAAAGTAGGTGCTTCTATAATTTTTTGCTGTATTTCTCCAAAAGCTATTTCCTATAATTGTTTCATTAAAGTGAAAATATACTGAAATAAAAATATCGTTATCCCTATTCAAAAGCTCTTCCTATCAACCTGATAGGATTCAAAACATTTAACATCTGAAATTCACCTGTATGTACATATAAAACACAATATTTTCTATCTCCATAAGAATAGCAACGCAAATAGTCTAGAAAACATACATATATACGAAAAAGTATTGATGTAATTCATAAAAGCAATTATATTCTTTAAAGCAAAAATATATATACGATCAAATACATTACGCCAATATCATATATTTACAGACATTACCAAATAGATTCCCTATCCACCTCCATTCCAAACAGCTATCAGGGTTGCCACTACCTGCAGCTATTAGATTATTTCCCCAGAGATCATTAATATAAATGCATACATACAATAACCCTACATAAGTATACCAACGATAACTCAAAACAGCAAACCAAAGTCAATCAAATAACAATCACTACATACCTACAAATACACCGATTCCTTGTCACTACCTTGCAGTCAGAGTGGGACGAAGTGCCTTTGTTGCAACACTAAAATTCTAGAGACAATTTTGATATAATAAGTTTGTTCTATCCCTCATTATAAAAGAAATATAGAAAACAAATATGGTATATTTGTGGTGGAATTGTCAACAACTTTTCTATATACATATATGCATTTCTATGTAACCAAATTACTGGAACTAACTGTTTGGTTGGTATGTCTCCATGTCTCATAAGAACTTCGTAGTCAATACCTACTTAATTGTTTCAGTGTTATTTGTAGGGTTTCAATGACACATGCTAGATGTCTATACCACAAAGTATTGTATGGGTGATAATTTTAGAGTAGTACTGGTGACAAGTCGAAAGCGAGTCAATACATTTTTCAAAATCTATATTTCCTACAGGGGTATAATATTTGTCTACTACTACAACAAAAGTATCCGACACCGGCAGACACACAATTAAATACAAAAACACACACACACATATGCACACACACACATATACATACACACATACAAACACCCACATATACATACATCCATGAAGTGTAAGCACAACGTTTCTTTGCAATAATAACATAAGCTGTACACACAAGTGTACACACACACACACACACAACCATACACGCACAACCACACACACAACCACACACACACAACCACACACAGACATAAAATCTCGGCATGAAAATCCCCCCATTTGTAACAGGGTTGCCATCGTTTTTGTATTAATGGGGGTGGACGACATGTTTTTAATTCCCAAAACATGTCGCCCGTCCCCATTATCACTCTACTGTACTAGTCTCGATTAATATAAATTTACTTAACATTTATTTAATATTTATTCAAAATTTTTTAAGATTTATTTGAAATTTTGAAGCAAAAATGCACATGACTTAGACCACTTTCTGGAAATTATATTAAATTATATATATAAAGCCAGAAGACCAAAAACATCAAAGAGATTCCCAAAAATCTGATCATAAAATATTTTTGAGAACAAACAACATTTAGAGAAAATAAATTTGTTTGTTAGCAACTAAAAGTTTCTCTAATGTGAACATAGTGTGACCACCCTCTGTCAAAAATGTTTCGTCTGTTCGGCCAAAAAACTATTTGTTCTTACAAGGTTTTTGTAAGAACAACAGTGAAAATAACAGCTTTTTCAACAATGTTGTCTCTTCTAGTGTTAAAGTATAATAAACAATTGCAAAAATTATGATTCTTTAAACAACCATCTATCCAGAAGTTAATTTCATTCAGAAAGATATGTTTTGTCGAAGAATTTTAAAAACAAAATACGTTGCATGATAAACTATATCCATATGTATATTCATATGTATGTATATACACACACATATATACCTTTATATATACACTAGCTTTACCTGGTGTGCTTTGCTACTCTGTCCCTAAATTTCTAAAAAAAA
Organism: Tachina fera; assembly: GCA_905220375.1. NCBI lineage: Eukaryota > Metazoa > Arthropoda > Insecta > Diptera > Tachinidae > Tachina > Tachina fera. The sequence goes on along the minus strand of LR999963.1, from coordinate 123,898,203 downwards.
TTATTTTCGAAAACTTTTTCAATAATCAATAAAACTTTTGGAAATTGGTACACAAATGACAAATTTATTTCATAATAAATTTTTGTGGCAAGCACTTTTCCCTCTACTAAATTTCTATTGGTGATTGATTTTACCTCTTACACCATATGCAAAAGGCATTTTGCAAATTGGTGGTGAACTCACAAAGTTATTTGATAATTAATTATTATGTGAGCATCAACACCCTTCCCAATTAAAACAAAAAATTTAATTTACCTATTCCATATGAAAAAAGAAATTTGGTATTTGGTCCACACATGATGAAGTTATTTGATATTCACTTTTTAAAGTAGGACACTTTGCTTCCTTGGACCTTTTCCATATCAAAAATAGAGTTTTGGATGAAAAAAATACTTGATTATTAATTTTTGGCGTAGGAATTTTGTAAACACACCACAATTTAAAAAAAAAATTAGTTAACGTTTTACATATGCAAAAAAAATTGAGAATTGGTTTACAAATGACAAAGTTATTGAAAAATAAATTTTGGGGGTGGACAACCTGCCCCTCTCCATCGAAATAAGAAAATAGCTGACCTTTCCCATATGCAAAAAGAATTTCCAAAAAGTGGTCCACAAACCACATAGTAATTTGAGAATCCATTTTTTGGCAGGCACATTTTCACTCTCCCCCTTACAAAAAAATTTAATGGACCTCTTCCAAATGCAAAATGCAAAAAGCATTTTAAAAATTGGTTGACACATAACAAAGTTATTTGATAATAAATTATTGGGACGGATAATTTTATAATTTAAATAAAAAATTTGTGGATCTCTTCTATACGAAAAAACAATTTTGGAAATTGGTCCACATATAATGAAACTATTTGATATTCACTTTTTACATGCGAGCATTTCACTTCTTCCTCCCCCTCCAATTTCAAAAAAAAAATTAGTATTCCTTTTCTATAGCGAAATGAGTTTTGAAAATTGGTCCACAAATGACAAAAATATTTGATAATCAATCTTAGAGGCAAGCATTTGCACAATTAGCAATCCCCGCTTGACCTCACCTCTAATTAAAAAAAGAAAATGTGGAGTTCTTTGAATAAAAAACGCATTTTGGAAATTAGTCCACATATGACGAAGTTATTTGATATTCACTTCTTAGACGTGGACACCTTGCTTCCTGTTTCCCCAACAATCCAAAAAATTAGTCGATACTTTTCCATGTTCAAAATGGTTTTGGAAAATTGGTCCACTAATGTCAAAAACATATGATAATCAATTGAGGAGGTTATTATGCTCCCACCACACCAACAATTAAAAAAAAATTAGTTGACCTTTTTCATATGCAAAAAGAATTTTGAAAAGTTGTGTACAAGCGACAAGGCAATTTGATAATCCATTTTTAGCGGCACACTTAGCCCCTTTTTCCCCACTCAGCATTAGAAATAATTTAGTGGACCTCTTCTATATGCAAAAAGCATTTTGAAAATTGGTCGATAGATGACAAAGTAAGTTTGTAGTCAATTGCAGGGGCAGGCAATTAGCTGCGACACCTCCCCTCCCGTAATGAAAAATTTAGCGGATTTTTTTATAAGCAAAAATATTTTGAAAATTGGTACACAAATGGCGGAATTATGCTCGTTAATATTATAAAACCTGTTAAATACTGTGGGGAAGGTGTAAAAAAAAAGTGGGCGTAAAAGTGGGCATGCTGGAAAAAAGTAGCCTATAATACAATCCAGAGTCCCAGTCACACATTCCGTTTTATATATATAAACCCAGTTTATTTTTTTTTTTCATTTTCATTTCATTTATTTATTCATTATGTATACCTAGCCTATGGGCCATATTCGGTCACATGATACCACTATTTATTAAAAATTTTTGTCTATGGATATCAAGTACTTACAGACATGTTAACAATATAATAACATATTTATACAAATACAAATAAAATACAAAATTATTGAGTATTTAACAAGACGATGGTCTTACATTCACATTTACGTTTAAAGAAAAATCTATAATTTTATAATATTTGTTAGATTGTCTGCACATCCTTTTAAATGGATCAGCATTTGCGTAATTAGATCTGGGGGTCGATTCTTCTTTTTCATCTTTTCATACTCTTTCTGATTATAGTTCAGTGAAAAAATTAAAACAAAATGGAAATGATTTCATATGAAAAAAACAAGTGAAAATAAAACAAAACATTTTCGCAGTTACACATCATTACTGATTATACTGAAAGAATGCAAAATTATCATCTGGGATGAATGCACTATGGCTCACTAACGCTCTCTTGATACGTTGAAGAGAACGCTGAACGATATTAAAAAACAATACATTTAGTAAAGTGCGACTTTGACCCGCACACGAAGGGTTCCGTACGGGCACGAGATATGTAATTCAATACGAACAATATAAACTATAGATTTGGCATTTTTTTCGTTTTTGGGTTTTTTCGGTTTTAAGCGTTTTTTTAGTTTGGGGGTTTTTTGAATTTATTGGCGCTTTCTGAGTTTTGGCACTTTTTTTCCAGGTTTGGCGATTTTTTTTTTTTGGTTTTTGAAGTTTTTTTAATTTTGGCAATTTTTATTACTTTGAAGTTTTTTTTATTTTGGCGATTTTTTTATTTTGGCGATTTTTGTTAATTTTGGCGTTTTTTTCATATAGGTGATTTTTTTTGGTTTTGGCGATTTTTTTTAGTTTTAGCACTTTTTTTTCGTTTTGAGGATTTTTTTTTCGGTTTTTGGCGTTTATTTTAAATTTTGGCGATTTTTTTCGTTTTGGCGATTTTTTTAAATTTTGCGATTTTTTTTTTAATTTTGGCGATTTTTTTTCACACAAACAATTATTTTGGTTTTGGCGCATTTTTCGCGTTTTGGCGATTTTTTTCGGGTTTTGGCGTTTTTTTCATATTGGCAATTTTTTTTCATTTAATCGATTTTTTCGAATTTGGCGATTTATTTTAGTGCTAGAATTTTTTTTAATCTTGTCGATTTTTTCCGATTTGGCGATTTTTTTTATTTTGGCGATTATTTCAGGTTCTGGCGATTTTTTTCGGTTTGGCGATTTTATAATTTTCGGATTTTTTAATTTTACCGTTTCTGAAAATTTCAAGAGCTTACCTCTTACGGTATCCAAGATACATATAGTAAGTTGTCAAAATTACATAGTCAAAATTGCATTAACTGATGGACCACCCTTTAATTTAAATTTTTTTAACATTTTAATGTTTATTGTTGTAGTCTATATAAAAATACACTAATTTTACAAATGTCAAGTCTCAATATACATATGTACATACAATTGTATGTATATTACATGAGATTTTAACATTTTTCGTCGCTCGTTTTGGAGCACCCTTTAATTTCTAATTCTCATGTATTTGTTGTTGTAGTGGCCAAGGTTCTACATACTCTGTCCAAATTTCAGGTCCGTAGCTCTTACGGTTCCTGAGAATATACCGTGTGACGGACAGACGGACAGCGTAGCGAAAACAATAGGGGTCTTTTTTCACCTTTGGTGTAATGAACCCTAAAAAACTATTCGGCGGCACTCTCTTACTGCTTGCAGGAGGTTTCAGATAACACTTCCCGCTATCCCATGTTCAAAGTACGCTGATGATAATAACGTTTGCTTGAAATATTTGCAACTGTGCCGTAAGAAGCAGCAAAAACTAAACATGCGCGTCTAAGGTCTGAAATTTATTAGAAATCGGCAAAAATACTTGATGTATAAAATTGTCTACTAAGTTTTGCACTATTATTGATTCGCATAATGCTCTCATTGACCGCATAAGTCATGCGTGGCTGGGTGAAAGAGCTATTTTGGCAGCGAAAAATGTGGACGTCGACTATTTAAACTTCAAGATACAACAGTCTTTGCCATGCGACTTACTATTATACAAATCGATCGATACAGTTAGCGATGTTAACGAAGCTCTACATTATCCAACAGAGTCTTTGATTGATTGATTTCTTTGATTTTTATACTTCAGCATAAAAATACATTACTTGTTTCTGTTTAACTTTTGAATGTGTAATGAGCAGGAATAAAGAAATAAATGCTTTTTCCATCGTCAATTATAGTAAATAGCGCTTTTTCATCTTGCAGATATAAATCCTATCCACACTAAAGACCTGCAAAAGACGTCTTATAAGAACTTTAAAAGACATGAGGGGAATTTCAAATGCTTCACTACAGTGAAATCTTTTGAAACAAACGCTAAATAACGTGTTCGGCAATACATTTGTTTAACTTATTTCAGGTATAAGAGTAAAGAAGAAAATAGTTCGTGACTGAAAATTTGTGGTGCTTGTGTTTTTTTCTCTCATTGACGCGTATACTAACATCATGCATGTACATACATACATACCTACATAATTTTCGTATGCTCTCTTATTTTTCTGCGCACATACAAACCCACATATGCATTTACATGAGCTGTATGCGCTTGCTTTACAAAATCTTCCTTAAACACAAACATAATAGCTTACCATCTAAATCTTACACACACACACACCCAAACGTACAATATGCAAAACAACAAGCATACATGTATAAACAGTACTTATTTTCATTGTTTGTTTAAACAAGACGTCTTGGCGACATCGCTTGTTAACAGTCATATACACGTACATCAATACAACCATCTTGCTTCGTTTATAGTACGACAGCATTTATTATTGGCTTAGTATATTACATGCCACGAGAATACATTTAAAAAACATGTATTTACATTTCAAGACTGCGTATGCAGGCCACTAATCCACACACACTTACAAAAGCGTTTCTTATGTTTTAATTAAAAACCAAAATATTCACTAGAAATAAATTATACACCATGAGGGAAAAATTTCAAGTTCAGCAATAGATTTGTTTTCTTGTATTATAAATGAGATATATTTAAGATTTAATAAATTTAAATTAATTAAATTAATTATTAATTAATAAATTAATATAAATATATATATATATATATATATATATATATATATATATATATATTGATCAAGATTCTGATAGCGATGATGACCAAATATTGATTCCTGTGAACCCATTCATTCCCAAAGGTTAAACATGACACATGCATTCAATGGGCTGTGGAGAACAATGTTGAAACTTCCACATTTTTATTGAGATCTATTCAAGAAAAAGCGGTAGAACTGCAACTACAAATCAAAACACGCCAATGTTTAATGACTGAATTTTTTTAACAAACAAGTTTTATACTTCAGTAACTTAAGTGAATACATATGTTTTGACCTGAATTTTACTATATTTTAAGTTTGTTTTTTTGTTTAAAATAAAAAACTTATTGAAATTAAACTATTTGCATGTGTTTTATTTAAATAAAAGGAGGAAAAAACTGTCGTCCAATAATACGAATTTTCCAACATTACGAAAAGGACTGACATTATATAATTCGTACTATTGGACGTCCACTGCATATATATATATATATTATATATATATATATATATATATGTCCTTTATATATCTAAAAAAATAAAATTTAAAAAATTTAAAATTTTAAAATTTATTTAAAAGCACAAAAAGATACACATAAATACATATGCGGTGATGGATTTACGCCTAGGTCCGTGAGACCCGGTTCTCGGGCGGCATGATTTTAGCGCATACAAAATGTTCAAAACTCTTAAAATGAAGAATCTTGATACTCGTATGTTAGAATAATTTGAAATTGATATTTTTTGTTGATTATAAATTGAAAATATAAGGCATCAAATTTAGTAAAGGGAATAAACTTAGTTGCGAAAATATGCACAGCGAGCTAGTTTTGTGACAATGGAATATAATAAAAAACAAAATTATCAAAGGTGCCAAAATCTTTTTCCTTTAATTAATTTTTATGTTTCGAAACTTAATTCGATAATTCAACTATGCTTATTTATATCAACACTTTTCATTTCTAATTTAGAAAATCTGATAAATTTCTATTGGGATATAATTTCTTCTTTACCATCCGCAAAATTTGGAAACCACATTCACATTTTTTTAACCACGGAAACTAATTAAAAAAAGTGGTAATTTATGACGATAGTTAGGATGCTAATTTAATATACCATATAAAAATTTTTATTTTTGTGTTAAAAAAATTAACCATAATGAAAAAAAGTATACAAGTACACATTGGAAAAAATTTAATTCGGTTAAAATTAACCAAAATGGAAACGCTATTTAAAACCACAAAAGAATACACATAAATACATATGCGGTGATGGATTAACGTCTAGGTCCGTGAGGCCCGGTTCTCGGGCGGCTTGATTTTAGCGCATACAAAATGTTCAGAACTCTTAAAATGAAGAATCTTAATACTCGTATGTTAGAATAATTTGAAATTGATATTTTTTGTTGATTAGTTTCACTTTATATCAATGAATATTTTAGAATATAGTTCTGACTTTGCTTGTTAATTTATCTGTGCAATGTAAATTTTTTGTAATTAGTATTCTATTTGTATTTAGTATTCTAAAGTTAAATAGTATGAATAAAAAAATGTATTTGATTTTTACTTAAAAATTTCGTTTTAGAACCCCAAATTTGTACGTGTTTTTGTTTTTTAAACAAACTTTTTTTAATACATGTATTTATTTATTATATCTTCAAATATGAACTACCAATAAGAATTCAAATCTTAAATCTAAAATAAAATTATTAGGCCTGACCAGTGCCGGACATAAACTTAGTGATAGTTATGAATAATACATAAGTAGTGATAATCGAAAAGAAAAAAAAGTATTTTCAAGCAGTCCTATCTGAAGTGTTGAGTATAGCAGCCCTTGCGTCCCTCTTTTTTAGGCAGATAGTCAAAATATTAAAAGCCAGGAGATTAGGATGTGTCTCGAGCTAGGTTAAAAATTTTCCTGCGTATTTTCCAATTACTTCAGTCACTAGAGGTATATTAAAATCACGATGTATATTTGAATTTTTAATGCACCATGGAACCGATGTTATTAACCGTAAAGTTTTGTTTTGCCTTCGTTGGATTCTCTCGACATTTTAAACTAAAACAATGCCCCATAGTTGAATTTTATGGGCAGATATGTTTTCAATTTTAAAACTAGGCCTTCATGCTATACTAAATCAAATGCCTGAGAAACATCAATAAAGAGAGTAGAACAATACTTCTTTTCTTTAAATGTTCGTCTTATAACCTGACTACTTAACCTAAAGTGATGGTACGGGATGCACTTACTATCAGTTCAAATTTGGGAAATTTTTGTCATGAGCAGTTTTTTGAAAAGCTTTGATATTGTTGATACTAAACTAATTGGCCTGTTTGACTCAGCTTTGGTAAGATTTTTCCCGGCTGTGGAATCATTGTGGTACAGGCAAAACAGATAAAAGTTTTAGACCATTAAATTTTAACATTGTTTTGTGTGTATAAAAACTAAAATTAATAGATACATTCATAAACAAATATATATATATAACCAATAAATAAATTAATAAATTAATAATAATACAGAAATAAATACATAAATAAATTAATATACAAATAAGTAAGTAATAAATAAATTAATAAATAATTAAGTAAGTATAATTAGTACAAAATTAAATTCTTGTTGTCATCTTACATGCAATTTAGTAGGAAGCATTCTATTCTACATCCATTGTTTCATTATTTCGGTCTATGTAATGCCCCCATGCACGCGTTTTTATTTTATCTTTCATTATATTTCTTTTATAAATAAAATAGCTAAGAGCTATTTTATTTAGTTTTTGAGTATATAGTTGATGTGTTTTAGTCCTAAACAAAAACATTTTATCTGAGATAATTTTGGATTCAAATAAGCAACTTTTGTAATCATTAATGGACAACTTTTTAATTACAGACTTTTTGACCCCTTTAGATTTTTTAACAGCTTCCGAGCGAAGAGTCGACAGAGAATACATTTTTGCTCTTAAACCAACAAACTCTGTCATTATATCCCCACTGTTTTCATCTTTCATCATACCTAAAACCTTCTTATTGAGTAGCGGCAAACGAAATTGATTATCTATAGAATATTCTGATGTATTAAAATTCAAAATAATATCATTACGGATGTAATCGTAAAAATCATCAGTTTTAATTGAATAAATAAACGAGTCAGTATCCATATAGTTGAGAAAAATGTTCTCTCCAAATTTAGGCTTCATGAAGCCATAATGGAAGTCATATATTCTCCACTTGGATAACTCCAGTACTGTAAAGCCAACTTATATGGGTTTATCATATAGTGGTTCTGTTATTTTTAACTCTACCGCATACATATCATCAGAAAATTTTGTCAACTGCATAAAATTTGGTTTCGAAATTAACGCTCTGAGACCAAAATGATTCCTGTTTGTTGTTTCCCAAGATGAAGCAATTCTAATGTCCCAACGTTTTTCTATGTTTTCCATTGTCTTCCCATAAACAGCGTTGTTCAAAAGTTTGAAGAACTCTTTTTCAAAATTATTTTTAGCATTTGTCCTATGTAATGTGTTTAAGTCAATATATTTTTTAAGCCAACGGAATTGCTTAAATCTAAGTATTCTATGGATTTGTTTTAAGATTAGGCCATTTGAAATGGCTTGTCTTAAAACAATTTTAATAATTTGTTTTGCGTGTAAGTCTGCAACTAATTTTTTGATTTTGGATCTCCCCACAGGCTTATTTTGGGGCCAAAATGGCAAATCATTATGTAGATCATGCACTGAATATGGATAATCTGTATCCACTTACAAAATGTACTCATACTCTGCAGTATCAGAAATTTTCTTAACATCAAAATCAGTATCACATACCCACGCAAATTCACCGTAAGGAAGATATTCCGACATAGCCCAACCATACAAATTGTTAGCGTCTAAATATACAAGAAATTCTGATGGTTTTGATGCATCAAAATCTTCCAAATATTTGTTATTCGCTTTCGAATATCTTTGTGAGCATTGAACTAGTCCACCTCTAATTACGTTTTGCATAAACATATACATTTCGGAATCAGTGAACTGTTCCAGTGAAACTTCTGTGGTTTTTAACATTGCATCCCAGGATAAACCTGGTGCTGTATAATAATGATAGGGGTCCAAATTGTATATACCTCTACAAATTTTCCTAAAATTTTCAAACACGTCAGTTAGAAGAGGAACATCTGTCTTTAAGTAGAGTTCAGTATAGTCAAGGAGGGTTTTACAGTTAAACTCTCTCCATATTTTTTGAGCATGTTCATAGTCGACAACATCACATTCTTCATTCGTTAGAATATTGAAGAACTCTTCTCTACTAGGGAGTTTAATTTCCTTAAACTTAGTCATGGAATCCATGTAAGAGTACGGAAATACACCCTTTCTTCTAATCAGAGGGCAAATTACGGCACTCGTTATCGAACAAAATTACGAAATATTTTAATAGAGTTTATATAGAAATATTTCGTAATTTAGTTCGATAACGATTGCCGTAATTTGGCCCCAGGTTGAAATGAGCTTCATCAACGAAACATGATCGAATAGTATTAAAATTATTGCTATCAAAATTTTTTGCTAACGTATCTAAACTCGAAGCCATAAATCTAAACGAGTCTATAAATCTTATTTCGAATCCATGTTTTTCATATAATCTGATAAAAATTGAAAGGGAAATATAACGTTCTGTGTTCTGGGGAATCACTTTTATTGTTGCATTTTTATATTAGAAAGTTCTTTGAAAAATAGGTGCATATCATATGCAGAAAGATTATGGCAAATAACCGGAATAAACTGAGGTGTTTTATAATTTAAATTACATTCGCTATGACCCGCCCCACGATAATTGCCCATAAGATGACAATGATCTCTAACTTTATCGTTATTTAATATTTTCTTACATATATGACAATTTTTTGCATTATTATATTGAGCTATTTCTATTGTGGTCATGAACATTTTCTTAACTTTCAGTAAATAATTTAAATAGATGTCTGTACAATCTTCAACTATTTTTTTGATAAATACATTTGCCGAATCTTCACCAAAATAATGTCTATATAAGTTATTTTACTTCTTAAAACTACAAGTAATAAAATAGCCGAATGCACACGCATGGTGTTTCTGTACATTTGTAGTGCTTTTACTTACAGGATCGTGGAGTTTTTCTAAAATAGACTCGAAGTCTGCGTAGATGACAAATGGTACATCTAGCTGTTTGTAGTAGTTTTTGTACTTAATAATACATCCATCTTCGGGCATCCTGATGACTTTTTTACCACAAAAATTTTTATGTTGACTGTACACATAAGCATCATGTGTATGATAAAGGCAGATGTTACAGATATAAATCTTACATCTGTGTGAGGTCATGTTGGAACGAAGGAGTCTAAGGAAAAGAGGAAAACAAAATAATATGTAAATTAATATAACAATAAGAAGTAACTTTTTAAATAGGGAACACATTTTGCATAAATGCACTAATGAAACTTACTTTGATATATCTTTGATTAGCACATAGTTCTCATTGGACTGGAGCAATAAGAGATTAACATGAATGTGTTTTTCTCCTTTTGTTATGTAGTATGGTCCTATAAGCGATATTGCATTGTGACCAAATACATTTATGCTCATATCATTTTGATTCTCGAATTGTTTTATCTGCTTCAATGGGAGTGGAAACTCTAGGCCTTCAAAATTTAATGCAATTGCTCCTATATTAATATTCTCATCAGAAATGTTAGCAATATTGTAATTTCTATAGTTTTTCCGTTGTATTCGATCTAGACTGCTATCTGTGTACAAAGCAGCAATTAGAGCAAAAAAAAAATATCATTGCTCTCGACATTTATGCATGCACATTTTGCTGCAATATTTTTTGGGAGAGGGATAAAGCTCGATCCTCTTATTATGGACGCCTTGTTTATATTAACTTCAAGAAAACTTATTGAAGTCAAAGTCCATCCGCTATCCCTCTCTTGAAATTCTTCCATTTTGGCTCTTAGCTCCTCCGTCTCTTTCTTTTACATGTCTTCTATGTCGTCAGACAAAGTCACCAACATCATTTTCGAAATATGTACAAGTTGGGAAACATTCATCTCATCATTCACCACCTTCATATAATCACATGTGAGCTCCATATTAAATTTAAATGTAGTATGTATCCTACTACATTCATTGAGTTGTTCTACTATGGAGCTCTTGGCAGATTTCAGAAACTCCTCCGGAAACAAGATAGCCACATTTTTGTTGAGGAGGATATATGTCTCGATCCTTCCATTAAAGTTGCTTACTCTTTTAGTGAGAAAATCATCAATCCGTTCTTGGTGACAACTGTTTTTGTATTTTGTGGTTCTGACATGAGCCATATAACTATTTGATGGGATCATCTCATCACAATCCTCACAATATTTGTTTTGAAGATTTAGCTTACTAATTCCAAGGGCAGCCTTTGATTGGTTAGCATACGAGTGCGTTTCCATATGCTGATTTAGTTTTGTTTGAGTCATAAAGACTTTATTGCAGATGGTACAACTTGTAGTGTTCATTTTATTTAACTATTTATTTGCTTTATTAGTTAATATAATTATTTTATTTTATTATTTTATTTATAAACAATTTATTTCAGCTATAAACAATATATTTAATTATTTTTTATACACTATAAGCTTGTTTATCAAATAGTAGTTAGTTCTAGCACTTTTATAGTTTTTGGATTTTAAACACTTTAGAAATTTTTGTTGGGGAAATAGGTTGTCACTTGTTGAGATATCAGAACAGACTGATAACAATCTACATTATTTCTTCTACTTATATACTTTATATTCGAATCGCGTAGTACTACACACACACACATGTACGTTCTCACACACACATACACATTTCCAGAATTCACTGTTCGTACTACGATATATGATGAAATTCGTATACACAGCAATACCAAGAACAAAATCGCTAGCATCAGTTTGTAATACACACGTACGAGAAAAAAACGGGACATGTGAAAGTAGGTGCTTCTATAATTTTTGGCTGTATTTCTCCAAAAGCTATTTCCTATAATTGTTTCATTAAAGTGAAAATATACTGAAATAAAAATATCATTATCCCTATTCAAAAGCTCTTCCTATCAACCTGATAGGATTCAAAACATTTAACATCTGAAATTCACCTGTATGTACATATAAAACACAATATTTTCTATCTCCATAAGAATAGCAACGCAAATAGTCTAGAAAACATACATATATACGAAAAAGTATTGATGTAATTCATAAAAGCAATTATATTCTTTAAAGCGAAAATATATATACGATCAAATACATTACGCCAATATCATTTATTTACATACATTACCAAATAGATTCCCTATCCACCTCCATTCCAAACAGCTATCAGGGTTGCCACTACCTGCAGCTATTAGATTATTTCCCCAGAGATCATTAATATAAATGCATACATACAATAACCCTACATAAGTATACCAACGATAACTCAAAACAGCAAACCAAAGTCAATCAAATAACGATTACTACATACCTACAAATACACCGATTCCTTGTCACTACCTTGCAGTCAGAGTGGGACGAAGTGCCTTTGTTGCAACACTAAAATTCTAGAGACAATTTTGATATAATAAGTTTGTTCTATCCCTCATTATAAAAGAAATATAGAAAACAAATATGGTATATTTGTGGTGGAATTGTCAACAACTTGTCTATATACATATATTCATTTCTATGTAACCAAATTACTGGAACTAACTGTTTGGTTGGTATGTCTCCATGTCTCATAAGAACTTCGTAGTCAATACCTACTTATTTGTTTCAGTGTTATTTGTAGGGTTTCAATGACACATGCTAGATGTCTATACCACAAAGTATTGTATGGGTGATAATTTTAGAGTAGTACTGGTGACAAGTCGAAAGCGAGTCAATACATTTTTCAAAATCTATATTTCCTACAGGGGTATAATATTTGTCTACTACTACAACAAAAGTATCCGACACCGGCAGACACACAATTAAATACAAAAACACACACACACATATGCACACACACACATATACATACACACATACAAACACCCACATATACATACATCCAAGAACTGTAAGCACAACGTTTCTTTGCAATAATAACATAAGCTGTACACACAAGTGTACACACACACACACACACAACCATACACGCACAACCACAGACACAACCACACACACACAACCACACACACACACACAACCACACACAGACATAAAATCTCGGCATGAAAATCCCCCCATTTGTAACAGGGTTGCCATCGTTTTTGTATTAATGGGGGTGGACGACATGTTTTTAATTCCCAAAACATGTCGCCCGTCCCCATTATCACTCTACTGTACTAGTCTCGATTAATATAAATTTACTTAACATTTATTTAATATTTATTCAAGATTTTTTAAGATTTATATGAAATTTTGAAGCAAAAATGCACATGACTTAGACCACTTTCATAATTAAGGGCACATATATGCTTTTTCTGGAAATTATATTAAATTATATATATAAAGCCAAAAGACCAAAAACATCAAAGAGATTCCCAAAAATCTGATCATAAAATATTTTTGAGAACAAACAACATTTAGAGAAAATAAATTTGTTTGTTAGCAACTAAAAGTTTCTCTAATGTGAACATAGTGTGACCACCCTCTGTCAAAAATGTTTCGTCTGTTCGGCCAAAAAACTATTTGTTCTTACAAGGTTTTTGTAAGAACAAAAGTGAAAATAACAGCTTTTTCAACAATGTTGTCTCTTCTAGTGTTAAAGTATAATAAACAATTGCAAAAATTATGATTCTTTAAACAACCATCTATCCAGAAGTTAATTTCATTCAGAAAGATGTGTTTTGTCGAAGAATTTTAAAAACAAAATACGTTGCATGATAAACTATATCCATATGTATATTCATATGTATGTATATACACACACATATATACCTTTATATATACACTAGCTTTACCTGGTGTGCTTTGCTACTCTGTCCCTAAATTTCTAAAAAAAAATTATTTTCGAAAACTTTTTCAATAATCAATAAAAATTTTGGAAATTGGTACACAAATGACAAATTTATTTGATAATAAATTTTTGTGGCAAGCACTTTTCCCTCTACTAAATTTCTATTGGTGGACCGATTCCAAAGTAAAAAATAATTTAAAAATTTATCCACAAACAAAGTAATGTGATAATCCACTTTGTTGCGGACACATTTCGCCAGCCCCGTTAAAAAACTTGATTTTACCTCTTAGACCATATGCAAAAGGCATTTTGCAAATTGGTGGTGAACTCACAAAGTTATTTGATAATTAATTATTATGTGAGCATCAACACCCTTCCCAATTAAAACAAAAAATTTAATTTGCCTCTTCCATATGAAAAAAGAAATTTGGTATTTGGTCCACACATGATGAAGTTATTTGATATTCACTTTTTAAAGTAGAACACTTTGTTTCCTCCTCCCCCACAATTACCAAACAAAAAATTAGTGGACCTTTTCCATATCAAAAAAAGAGTTTTGGATGAAAAAAATACTTGATTATTAATTTTTGGCGTAGGAATTTTGTAAACACACCACAATTTAAAAAAAAAATTAGTTAACGTTTTACATATGCAAAAAAAATTGAGAATTGGTTTACAAATGACAAAGTTATTGAAAAATAAATTTTGGGGGTGGACAACCTGCCCCTCTCCCTCGAAATAAGAAAATAGCTGACCTTTCCCATATGCAAAAAGAATTTCCAAAAAGTGGTCCACAAACCACATAGTAATTTGAGAATCCATTTTTTGGCAGGCACATTTTCACCCTCCCCCTTACAAAAAAATTTAATGGACCTCTTCCAAATGCAAAATGCAAAAAGCATTTTAAAAATTGGTTGACACATAACAAAGTTATTTGATGATAAATTATTGGGACGGATAATTTTATAATTTAAAAAAAAATTTTGTGGATCTCTTCTATACGAAAAAACAATTTTGGAAATTGGTCCACATATGATGAAACTATTTGATATTCACTTTTTACATGCGAGCATTTCACTTCTTCCTCCCCCCTCCAATTTCAAAAAAAAAATAGTATACCTTTTCTATAGCGAAATGAGTTTTGAAAATTGGTCCACAAATGACAAAAATATTTGATAATCAATCTTAGAGGCAAGCATTTGCACAATTAGCAATCCCCGCTTGACCTCACCTCTAATTAAAAAAAGAAAATGTGGAGTTCTTTGAATAAAAAAAGCATTTTGGAAATTAGTCCACATATGACGAAGTTATTTGATATTCACTTCTTAGACGTGGACACCTTGCTTCCTGTTTCCCCAACAATCCAAAAAATTAGTCGATACTTTTCCATGTTCAAAATGGTTTTGGAAAATTGGTCCACTAATGTCAAAAACATATGATAACCAATTGAGGAGGTTATTATGCTCCCACCACACCAACAATTAAAAAAAAATTAGTTGACCTTTTTCATATGCAAAAAGAATTTTGAAAAGTTGTGTACAAACGACAAGGCAATTTGATAATCCATTTTTAGCGGCACACTTAGCCCCTTCTTCCCCACTCAGCATTAGAAATAATTTAGTGAACCTCTTCTATATGCAAAAAGCATTTTAAAAATTGGTCGATAGATGACAAAGTAAGTTTGTAGTCAATTGCAGGGGCAGGCAATTAGCTGCGACACCTCCCCTCCCGTAATGAAAAATTTAGCGGATTTTTTTATAAGCAAAAATATTTTGAAAATTGGTACACAAATGGCGGAATTATGCTCGTTAATATTATAAAACCTGTTAAATACTGTGTGGAAGGTGTAACATAATTTATTAAAAAAGTGGGCGTAAAAGTGGGCATGCTGGAAAAAAGTAGCCTATAATACAATCCAGAGTCCCAGTCACACATTCCGTTTTATATATATAAACCCAGTTTATTTTTTATTTTTTCATGTTCATTTCATTTATTTATTCATTATGTATACCTAGCCTATGGGCCATATTCGGTCACATCATACCACTATTTATTAAAAATTTTTGTCTATGGATATCAAGTACTTACAGACATGTTAACAATATAATAACATATTTATACAAATACAAATAAATACAAATAAAATACAAAATTATTGAGTATTTAACAAGACGATGGTCTTACATTTACATTTACATTTAAAGAAAAATCTATAATTTTATAATATTTGTTATATTGTCTGCACATCCTTTTAAATGGATCAGCATTTGCGTAATTAGATCTGGGGGTCGATTCTTCTTTTTCATCTTTTCATACTCTTTCTGATTATAGTTCAGTGAAAAAATTAAAACAAAATGGAAATGATTTCATATGAAAAAAACAAGTGAAAATAAAACAAAACATTTTCGCAGTTACACATCATTACTGATTCTTGTTTTATGACAAAGTGTAAACATGTCCATGGCAGTGGTACTGAAAGAATGCAAAATTATCATCTGGGATGAATGCACTATGGCTCACGAACGCTCTCTTGATACGTTGAAGAGAACGCTGAACGATATTAAAAAACAATACATTTAGTAAAGTGCGACTTTGACCCGCGCACGAAGGGTTCCGTACTGGCACGAGATATGTAATTCAATACGAACAATATAAACTATAGATTTGGCATTTTTTCGTTTTTGGGTTTTTTCGGTTTTAAGCGTTTTTTTAGTTTGGGGATTTTTTGAATTTATTGGCGCTTTCTGAGTTTTGGCACTTTTTTTCCAGGTTTGGCGATTTTTTTTTGGTTTTTGAAGTTTTTTTAATTTTGGCAATTTTTATTACTTTGAAGTCTTTTTTTTATTTTGGCGATTTTTTTATTTTGGCGATTTTTGTTAATTTTGGCGTTTTTTTCATATAGGTGATTTTTTTTTGGTTTTGGCGATTTTTTTTAGTTTTAGCACTTTTTTTTCGTTTTGAGGATTTTTTTTCGGTTTTTGGCGTTTATTTTAAATTTTGGCGATTTTTTTCGATTTGGCGATTTTTTTTATTTTTGGCGATTTCATAATTTTCGGATTTTTAAATTTTACCGTTTCTGAAAGTTTCAAGAGTTTACCTCTTACGGTCTCCAAGATATAGCAAGTTGTCAAAATTACATAGTCAAAATTGCATTAACTGATGGACCACCCTTTAATTTAAATTTTTTAATATTTTAGTGTTTATTGTTGTAGTCTATATAAAAATACACTATTTTTACAAATGTCAAGTCTCAATATACATATGTACATACAATTGTATGTATATTACATGAGATTTTAACATTTTTCGTCGCTCGTTTTGGAGCACCCTTTAATTTCTAATTCTCATGTATTTGTTGTTGTAGTGGCCAAGGTTCTACATACTCTGTCCAAATTTCAGGTCCGTAGCTCTTACGGTTCCTGAGAAAATACCATGTGACGGACAGACAGACAGACAGCGTAGCGAAAACAATAGGGGTCCTTTTTTCACCGTTGGTGTACGGAACCATAAAAAAACTATTCGGCGGCACTCTCTTACTGCTTTCAGGAGGTTTCAGATAACACTTCCCGCTATCCCATGTTCAAAGTACGCTGATGATAATAACGTTTGCTTGAAATATTTGCAACTGTGCCGTAAGAAGCAGCAAAAACTAAACATGCGCGTCTAAGGTCTGAAATTTATTAGAAATCGGCATAAATACTTGATGTATAAAATTGTCTACTAAGTTTTGCACTATTATTGATTCGCATAATGCTCTCATTGACCGCATAAGTCATGCGTGGCTGGGTGAAAGAGCTATTTTGGCAGCGAAAAATGTGGACGTCGACTATTTAAACTTCAAGATACAACAGTCTTTGCCATGCGACTTAGTATTATACAAATCGATCGATACAGTTAGCGATGTTAACGAAGCTCTACATTATCCAACAGAGTCTTTGATTGATTGATTTCTTTGATTTTATACTTCAGCATAAAAATACATTACTTGTTTCTGTTTAACTTTTGAATGTGTAATGAGCAGGAATAAAGAAATAAATGCTTTTTCCATCGTCGATTATAGTAAATAGCGCTTCCTTCTTTCATCTTGCAGATATAAATCCTATCCACACTAAAGACCTGCAAAAGACGTCTTATAAGAACTTTTAAGACATGAGGGCAATTTCAAATGCTTCACTACAGTGAAATCTTTTGAAACAAACGCTAAATAACGTGTTCGGCAATACATTTGTTTAACTTATTTCAGGTATAAGAATAAAGAAGAAAATAGTTCGTGACTGAAAATTTTCGTGATTTGAAAATTGACGCGTATACTAACATCATGCATGTACATCAATGATGCGCACACAATGCCCCCGGGGGCCGAACACTTTTCGCGATTTACACATACACAACAGGAATGTTAACGAAGCGCACTGCAAAGAGTACAAAAGTTATAATTTTATTCAGTTGTATGCAAACTGTTAAGCAAGAAGGTTGATGTCGCTTGATTTGTTATGATACAACAACAAAATACACAGTTGAGATTACAAGTTAGAGAAAAAGAGAACAACAACTGAGTATTTTTATGATTTTTTTCCAGCATTTGAATACACTTGGAATAATTTTATGTTTACATATTAACCATTTTTTAATTATTTTGAAATGAGGAAGGTATATTATGAAAACAATGTTGTATTTTCACTAAACATATTTAATGAAGCTGAGTGCCTTGTATGCAATCAAAAATTAAAAAGCGTCATTATGAGAAAAATATTTGCCCAAATAAATATGGTGTTACTAAAATATTACTAAATATTAAAAGTTTTTTCAATGTTTCCTACTACATACATATGCGAGCAAACGTTTTCGGCAATTACGTATATACAAAACAAAGATAGAAACAAATTAACAGATAGTCATTTAGAAACTCTTTTAAAAATAAAATGTTATGAAGAAGATATAACAATAAGACGAACTTATTGATTTCGTTAATTCTAATAAATAACTTATTTAAATTTTAAGAACTCATTCTTAAAAAAACTTATAATAAAAAACTAATAAAATCCGCCATGTCACAGAGCTTAATTCCGTTCGGAATCGGAATCCTTATTTTTGTGCTATAGAACGCAAAAGAAAAAAATATTACGGAATGAAATCATTTTTAATTTCTTGGACGGTTAAGGAAATAAAAACTATTTTATTCCGTACAATTTTTTTGTTTGGTGTTCTATAGCACAAAAACACGGATTCCGATTCCGAACGGAATTAAGCTCTGTGACATGGCTGAATATGTTATGTACACATACATACATATATTATTTTTTTTTATTTACAATCATATTTGAATTCATAGTTTTATTTAAGATTGAAATTTTTCGACAAAGCAAATGCTTTACATTACGTAAAACAGTCAATCGTAATTGAACTTATGTTTTATTTCCACTTAATCTTTTTCATGATATACTATTTGATTTTTTCAATGCTTCATTCATACTTCAGTTAATGTTATTAATTAAACATAAAAAATGTTGTATACAAAAACATTATTCAATACATTTACCAGCAAATTTCTCCCAGTGCAATCACCACTATACACACATTTTGAAGCTGTTTCTCTTTGTGGACAACGCTGATGTACATACATACATACATTCGTATGCTCTCTTATTTTTCTGCGCACATACAAACCCACATATGCATTTACATGAGCTGTATGCGCTTGCTTTACAAAATCTTCCTTAAACACAAATATAATAGCTTACCATCTAAATCTTACACACACACACCCAAACGTACAATATGCAAAACAACAAGCATACATGTATAAACAGTACTTATTTTCAATGTTTGTTTAAACAAGACGTCTTGGCGACATCGCTTGTTAACAGTCATATACACGTACATCAATACAACCATCTTGCTTCGTTTATAGTACGACAGCATTTATTATTGGCTTAGTATATTACATGCCACGAGAATACATTTAAAAAACATGTATTTACATTTCAAGACTGCTTATGCAGGCCACTAATCCACACACACTTACAAAAGCGTTTCTTATGTTTTAATTAAAAACCAAAATATTCACTAGAAATAAATTATACACCATGAGGGAAAAATTTCAAGTTCAGCAATAGATTTGTTTTCTTGTATTATAAATGAGATATATTTAATATTAAATAAATTTAAATTAATTAAATTAATTATTAATTAATAAATTAATATAAATATATATATATATATATATATATATATATATATATATATATATATATATATATATACTTATATTATCGAATATTGATGATCCAAATGAAGAAATTGATCAAAATTCTGATAGCGATGATGACCAAATATTGATTCCTGTGAACCCATTCATTCCCAAAGGTTAAACATGACACATGCATTCAATGGGCTGTGGAGAACAATATTGAAACTTCCAAGACATTTTTATTGAGATCTATTCAAGAAAAAGCGGTAGAACTGCAACTACAAATCAAAACACGCCAATGTTTAATGACTGAATTTTTTTTAACAAACAAGTTTTATACTTCAGTAACTTAAGTGCATACATATGTTTTGACCTGAATTTTACTATATTTTAAGTTTGTTTTTTTGTTTAAAATAAAAAACTTATTGAAATTAAACTATTTTTTTTTTATTTAAATAAAAGGAGGAAAAAACTGTCGTCCAATAATACGAATTTTCCAACATTACGAAAAGGACTGACATTATATAATTCGTACTATTGGACGTCCACTGCATATATATATATTATATATATATATATGTCCTTTATATATCTAAAAAAATAAAATTTAAAAAATTTAAAAATTTTAAAATTTATTTAAAAGCACAAAAAGATACACATAAATACATATGCGGTGATGGATTTACGCCTAGGTCCGTGAGACCCGGTTCTCGGGCGGCATGATTTTAGCGCATACAAAATGTTCAGAACTCTTAAAATGAAGAATCTTAATACTCGTATGTTAGAATAATTTGAAATTGATATTTTTTGTTGATTATAAATTGAAAATATAAGGCATCAAATTTAGTAAAGGGAATAAACTTAGTTGCGAAAATATGCACAGCGAGCTAGTTTTGTGACAATGACATATAATAAAAAACAAAATTATCAAAGGTGCCAAAATCTTTTTCCTTTAATTAATTTTTATGTTTCGGAACTTAATTCGATAATTCAACTATGTTTATTTATATCAACACTTTTCATTTCTAATTTAGAAAATCTGATAAATTTCTATTGGGATATAATTTCTTCTTTACCATCCGCAAAATTTGGAAACCACATTCACATTTTTTTAACCACGGAAACTAATTAAAAAAAAGTGGTAATTTATGACGATAGTTAGGATGCTAATTTAATATACCATATAAAAATTTTTATTTTTGGGTTAAAAAAATTAACCATAATGAAAAAAAGTATACAAGTACACATTGGAAAAAATTTAATTCGGTTAAAATTAACCAAAATGGAAACGCTATTTAAAATCACAAAAGAATACACATAAATACATATGCGGTGATGGATTTACGTCTAGGTCCGTGAGGCCCGGTTTTTGGGCGGCATGATTTTAGCGCATACAAAATGTTCAGAACTCTTAAAATGAAGAATCTTAATACTCGTATGTTAGAATAATTTGAAATTGATATTTTTTGTTGATTAGTTTCACTTTATATCAATGAATATTTTAGAATATAGTTCTGACTTTGCTTGTTAATTTATCTGTGCAATGTAAATTTTTTGTAAAAATTTATATAAGATACACATACGTAGTATTCTAAAGTTAAATAGTATGAATAAAAAAATGTATTTGATTTTTACTTAAAAATTTCGTTTTAGAACCCCAAATTTGTACGTGTTTTTGTTTTTTAAACAAACTTTTTTTAATACATGTATTTATTTATTATATCTTCAAATATGAACTACCAATAAGAATTCAAATCTTAAATCTAAAATAAAATTATTAGGCCTGACCAGTGCCGGACATAAACTTAGTGATAGTTATGAATAATACATAAGTAGTGATAATCAAAAAGAAAAAAAAAAGTATTTTCAAGCAGTCCATTCTGAAGTGTTGAGTATAGCAGCCCTTGCGTCCCTCTTTTTTAGGCAGATAGTCAAAATATTAAAAGCCAGCAGATTAGGATGTGTCTCGAGCTAGGTTAAAAATTTTCCTGCGTATTTTCCAATTACTTCAGTCACTAGAGGTATATTAAAATCACGATGTATATTTGAATTTTTAATGCACCATGGAACTGATGTTATTAACCGTAAAGTTTTGTTTTGCCTTCGTTGGATTCTCTCTACATTTTAAACTAAAACAATGCCCCATAGTTGAATTTTATGGGCAGATATGTTTTCAATTTTAAAACTAGGCCTTCATGCTATACTAAATCAAATGCCTGAGAAACATCAATAAAGAGAGTAGAACAATACTTCTTTTCTTTAAATGTTCGTCTTATAACCTGACTACTTAACCTAAAGTGATGGTACGGGATGCACTTACTATGAGTTCAAATTTGGGAAATTTTTGTCATGAGCAGTTTTTTGAAAAGCTTTGATATTGTTGATACTAAACTAATTGGCCTGTTTGACTCAGCTTTGGTAAGATTTTTTCCGGCTGTGGAATCATTGTGGTACAGGCAAAAAAGATAAAAGTTTTAGACCATTAAATTTTGACATTGTTTTGTGCGTATAAAAACTAAAATTAATAGATACATTCATAAACAAATATATATATATAACCAATAAATAAATTAATAAATAAATACAGAAATAAATACATAAATAAATTAATATACAAATAAGTAAGTAATAAATAAATTAATAAATAATTAAATAAGTATAATTGGTACAAAATTAAATTCTAGTTGTCATCTTACATGCAATTTAGTAGGAAGCATTCTATTCTACATCCATTGTTTCATTATTTCGGTCTATGTAATGCCCCCATGCACGCGTTTTTATTTTATCTTTCATTATATTTCTTTTATCATCAGAAAAGCTAAGAGCTATTTTATTTAGTTTTTGAGTATATAGTTGATGTGTTTTAGTCCTAAGCAAAAACATTTTATCTGAGATAATTTTGGATTCAAATAAGCAACTTTTGTAATCATTAATGGACAACTTTTTAATTAAAGACTTTTTGACCCCTTTAGATTTTTTAACAGCTTCCGAGCGAAGAGTCGACAGAGAATACATTTTTGCTCTTAAACCAACAAACTCTGTCATTATATCCCCACTGTTTTCATCTTTCATCATACCTAAAACCTTCTTATTGAGTAGCGGCAAACGAAATTGATTATCTATAGAATATTCTGATGTATTAAAATTCAAAATAATATCATTACGGATGTAATCGTAAAATCATCAGTTTTAATTGAATAAATAAACGAGTCAGTATCCATATAGTTGAGAAAAATGTTCTCTCCAAATTTAGGCTTCATGAAGCCATAATGGAAGTCATACATTCTCCACTTGGATAACTCCAGTACTGTAAAGCCAACATATATGGGTTTATCATATAGTGGTTCCATTATTTCTAACTCTACCGCATACATATCATCAGAAAAGTTTGTCAACTGCATAAAATTTGGTTTCAAAATTAATGCTCTGAGACCTAAATGATTCCTGTTTGTTGTTTCCCAAGATGAAGCAATTCTAATGTCCCTACGTTTTTTAATGTTTTCCATTGTCTTCCCATAAACAGCGTTGTTCAAAGTTTGAAGAAATCTTTTTCAAAATTATTTTTAGCATTTGTCCTATGTAATGTGTTTAAGTCAATATATTTTTTAAGCCAAGGGGATTGCTTAAATCTGAGTATTCTATGGATTTGTTTTAAGATGAGGCCATTTGAAATGGCTTGTTTTAAAACTCTATAGTGCATGGTGTAATTTGTTTTGCGTGTAAGTCTGCAACTAATTTTTTGATTTTGGATCCCCCCACTGGCTTATTTTATGGGCAAAATGGTAAATCATTATGTAGATCATGCACTGAATCGGGATAATCTATATCCACTTTAAAAATGTACCCATACTCTGCATTATCAGAAATTTTCATAACATTAAAATCAGTATCACATACCCACTCAAATTCACCGTAAGGAAGATATTCCGACATCGCCCAACCATACAAATTGTTAGCGTCTAAATAGACAAGAAATTCTGATGGTTTTGATGCATCAAAATCTTCCAAATATTTTTTATTCGCTTTCGACTATCTTTGCGTGCATTGAACTAGTCCACCTCTAATTCCGTTTTGCATAAACATATACATTTCGGAATCAGTGAACTGTTCCAGTGAAACTTCTGTGGTTTTTAACATTGCATCCCAGGATAAGCCTGGTGCTGTATAATAATGACAGGGGTCCAAATCACATATACCTCTACAAATTTTCCTAAAATTTTCAAACACGTCAGTTAGAAGAGGAACATCTGTCTTTAAGTAGAGTTCAGTATAGTCAAGGAGGGTTTTACAGTTAAACTCTCTCCATATTTTTTGAGCATGTTCATACTCGACAACATCACATTCTTCATTCGTTAGAATATTGAAGAACTCTTCTCTACTAGGGAGTTTAATTTCCTTAAACTTAGTCATGGAATCCATGTAAAAGTACGGAAATACACCCTTTCTTCTAATCAGAGGGCAAATTACGGCACTCGTTATCGAACAAAATTACGAAATATTTCAATAGAGTTTATATGGAAATATTTCGTAATTTAGTTCGATAACGATTGCCGTAATTTGGCCCCTGGTTGAAATGAGCTTCATCAACGAAACATGATCGAATAGTATTAAAATTATTGCTATCAAGATTTTTTGCTAACGTATCTAAACTCGAAGCCATAAATCTAAACGAGTCTATAAATCTTATTTCGAATCCATGTTTTTCATATAATCTGATAAAAATTGAAAGAGAAATATAACGTTCTGTGTTCTGGGGAATCACTTTTATTGTTGCATTTTTATAGTAGAAAGTTCTTTGAAAAATAGGTGCATATCATATGCAGAAAGATTATGGAAAATAACCGGAATAAACTGAGGTGTTTTATAATTTAAATTACATTCGCTATGAGCCGCCCCACGATAATTGCCCGTAAGATGACAATGATCTCTAACTTTATCGTTATTTAATATTTTCTTACATATATGACAATTTTTTGCATTATTATATTGAGCTATTTCTATTGGGGTCATGAACATTTTCTTAACTTTCAGTAGGTAATTTAAATAAATTTCTGTACAATCTTCAACTATTTATTTGTTAAATAAATTTGCCGAATCTTCACCAAAATAATGTCTATATAAGTTATTTTACTTCTTAAAACTACAAGTAATAAAATAGCCGAATGCACACGCATGGTGTTTCTGTACATTTGTAGTGCTTTTACTTACAGGATCATGGAGTTTTTCTAAAATAGACTCGAAGTCTGCGTAGATGACAAATGGTACATTTAGCTGTTTGTAGTAGTTCTTGTACCTAATAATACATCCATCTTCGGGCATCCTGATGACTTTTTTACCACAAAAATTTTTATGTTGACTGTACACATAAGCATCATGTGTATGATAAAGGCAGGTGTTGCAGATATAAATCTTATTAACGTGAGAGGTTATACTGGAACGAAGAAGTCTAAAGAAGAGAGAAAAATAAAGTAATATGTAAATTAATATAACAATAAGAAGTAACTTTTTAAATAGAGAATATATTTTGCATAAATGCACAAATGAAACTTACTTTGATATATCTTTGATGAGCACATAGTGGAAGTTCTCATTGGACTGGAGCAATAAGAGATTACTATGAATGTGTTTTTCTCCTTTTGTTATGTAGTATGGTCCTATAAGCGACATTCCATTCGTTGCAGTCAGAGTGGGACGAAGTGTCTTTGTTGCAACACTAAAATTCTAGAGACAATTTTGATATAATAAGTTTGTTCTATCCCTCATTATAAAAGAAATATAGAAAACAAATATGGTATATTTGTGGTGGAATTGTCAACAACTTGTCTATATACATTTGTATGTTAACAAATTACTGGAACTAACTGTTTGGTTGGTATGTCTCCATGTCTCATAAGAACTTCGTAGTCAATACCTACTTAATTGTTTCAGTGTTATTTGTAGGGTTTCAATGACACATGCTAGATGTCTATACCACAAAGTATTGTATGGGTGATAATTCTAGAGTAGTACTGGTGACAAGTCGAAAGCGAGTCAATACATTTTTCAAAATCTATATTTCCTACAGGGGTATAATATTTGTCTACCACTACAACAAAAGTATCCGACACCGGCAGACACACAATTAAATACATAAACACACACACACATATGCACACACACACATATACATACACACATACAAACACCCACATATACATACATCCATGAACTGTAAGCACAACGTTTCTTTGCAATAATAACATAAGCTGTACACACAAGTGTACACACACACACACACACACAACCATACACGCACAACCACACACACACAACCACACACAGACATAAAATCTCGGCATGAAAATCCCCCCATTTGTAACAGGGTTGCCATCGCTTTTGTATTAATGGGGGTGGACGACATGTTTTTAATTCCCAAAACATGTCGCCCGTCCCCATTATCACTCTACTGTACTAGTCTCGATTAATATAAATTTACTTAACATTTATTTAATATTTATTCAAGATTTTTTAAGATTTATTTGAAATTTTGAAGCAAAAATGCACATGACTTAGACCACTTTCATAATTAAGGGCACATATATGCTTTTTCTGGAAATTATATTAAATTATATATATAAAGCCAGAAGACCAAAAACATCAGAGATTCCCAAAAATCTGATCATAAAATATTTTTGAGAACAAACAACATTTAGAGAAAATAAATTTGTTTGTTAGCAACTAAAAGTTTCTCTAATGTGAACATAGTGTGACCACCCTCTGTCAAAAATGTTTCGTCTGTTCGGCCAAAAAACTATTTGTTCTTACAAGGTTTTTGTAAGAACAAAAGTGAAAATAACAGCTTTTTCAACAATGTTGTCTCTTCTATTGTTAAAGTATAATAAACAATTGCAAAAATTATGATTCTTTAAACAACCATCTATCCAGAAGTTAATTTCATTCAGAAAGATGTGTTTTGTCGAAGAATTTTAAAAACAAAATACGTTGCATGATAAACTATATCCATATGTATGTTCATATGTATGTTTATACACACACATATATACCTTTATATATACACTAGCTTTACCTGGTGTGCTTTGCTACTCTGTCCCTAAATTTCTAAAAAAAACTTATTTTCGAAAACTTTTTCAATAATCAATAAAACTTTTGGAAATTGGTACACAAATTTTTTTTAAGTTATTTGATAATTAATTATTATGTGAGCATCAACACCCTTCCCAATTAAAACAAAAAATTTAATTTACCTATTCCATATGAAAAAAGAAATTTGGTATTTGGTCCACACATGATGAAGTTATTTGATATTCACTTTTTAAAGTAGGACACTTTGCTTCCTCCTCCCCCACAATTACCAAACAAAAAATTAGTGGACCTTTTCCATATCAAAAATAGAGTTTTGGATGAAAAAAATACTTTATTATTAATATTTGGCGTAGGAATTTTGTAAACACACCACAATTTAAAAAAAAAATTAGTTAACGTTTTACATATGCAAAAAAAATTGAGAATTGGTTTACAAATGACAAAGTTATTGAAAAATAAATTTTGGGGGTGGACAACCTGCCCCTCTCCCTCGAAATAAAAAAATAGCTGACCTTTCCCATATGCAAAAAGAATTTCCAAAAAGTGGTCCACAAACCACATAGTAATTTGAGAATCCATTTTTTGGCAGGCACATTTTCACCCTCCCCCTTACAAAAAAATTTAATGGACCTCTTCCAAATGCAAAAAGCATTTTAAAAATTGGTTGACACATAACAAAGTTATTTGATGATAAATTATTGGGACGGATAATTTTATAATTTAAAAAAAAATTTTGTGGATCTCTTCTATACGAAAAAACAATTTTGGAAATTGGTCCACATATGATGAAACTATTTGATATTCACTTTTTACATGCGAGCATTTCACTTCTTCCTCCCCCCTCCAATTTCAAAAAAAAAATAGTATACCTTTTCTAAAGCGATATGAGTTTTGAAAATTGGTCCACAAATGACAAAAATATTTGATAATCAATCTTAGAGGCAAGCATTTGCACAATTAGCAATCCCCGCTTGACCTCACCTCTAATTAAAAAAAGAAAATGTGGAGTTCTTTGAATAAAAAAAGCATTTTGGAAATTAGTCCACATATGACGAAGTTATTTGATATTCACTTCTTAGACGTGGACACCTTGCTTCCTGTTTCCCCAACAATCCAAAAAATTAGTCGATACTTTTCCATGTTCAAAATGGTTTTGGAAAATTGGTCCACTAATGTCAAAAACATATGATAATCAATTGAGGAGGTTATTATGCTCCCACCACACCAACAATTAAAAAAAAATTAGTTGACCTTTTTCATATGCAAAAAGAATTTTGAAAAGTTGTGTACAAACGACAAGGCAATTTGATAATCCATTTTTAGCGGCACACTTAGCCCCTTCTTCCCCACTCAGCATTAGAAATAATTTAGTGAACCTCTTCTATATGCAAAAAGCATTTTAAAAATTGGTCGATAGATGACAAAGTAAGTTTGTAGTCAATTGCAGGGGCAGGCAATTAGCTGCGACACCTCCCCTCCCGTAATGAAAAATTTAGCGGATTTTTTTATAAGCAAAAATATTTTGAAAATACAAATGGCGGAATTATGCTCGTTAATATTATAAAACCTGTTAAATACTGTGTGGAAGGTGTAACATAATTTATTAAAAAAGTGGGCGTAAAAGTGGGCATGCTGGAAAAAAGTAGCCTATAATACAATCCAGAGTCCCAGTCACACATTCCGTTTTATATATATAAACCCAGTTTATTTTTTATTTTTTCATGTTCATTTCATTTATTTATTCATTATGTATACCTAGCCTATGGGCCATACTCGGTCACATCATACCACTATTTATTAAAAATTTTTGTCTATGGATATCAAGTACTTACAGACATGTTAACAATATAATAACATATTTATACAAATACAAATAAATACAAATAAAATACAAAATTATTGAGTATTTAACAAGACGATGGTCTTACATTTACATTTACATTTAAAGAAAAATCTATAATTTTATAATATTTGTTAGATTGTCTGCACATCCTTTTAAATGGATCAGCATTTGCGTAATTAGATCTGGGGGTCGATTCTTCTTTTTCATCTTTTCATACTCTTTCTGATTATAGTTCAGTGAAAAAATTAAAACAAAATGGAAATGATTTCATATGAAAAAAACAAGTGAAAATAAAACAAAACATTTTCGCAGTTACACATCATTACTGATTCTTGTTTTATGACAAAGTGTAAACATGTCCATGGCAGTGGTACTGAAAGAATGCAAAATTATCATCTGGGATGAATGCACTATGGCTCACGAACGCTCTCTTGATACGTTGAAGAGAACGCTGAACGATATTAAAAAACAATACATTTAGTAAAGTGCGACTTTGACCCGCGCACGAAGTGTTCCGTACTGGCACGAGATATGTAATTCAATACGAACAATATAAACTATAGATTTGGCATTTTTTCGTTTTTGGGTTTTTTCGGTTTTAAGCGTTTTTTTAGTTTGGGGGTTTTTTGAATTTATTGGCGCTTTCTGAGATTTGACACTTTTTTTCCAGGTTTGGCGATTTTTTTTTGGTTTTTGAAGTTTTTTTAATTTTGGCTATTTTTATTACTTTGAATTTTTTTTTTATTTTGGCGATTTTTTTATTTTGGCGATTTTTGTTAATTTTGGCGTTTTTTTCATATAGGTGTTTTTTTTTGGTTTTGGCGATTTTTTTAGTTTTAGCACTTTTTTTTCGTTTTGAGGATTTTTTTTCGGTTTTTGGCGTTTATTTTAAATTTTGGCGATTTTTTTCGTTTTGGCGATTTTTTTAAATTTTGCAATTTTTTTTTAATTTTGGCGATTTTTTTTCACATAAACAATTATTTTGGTTTTGGCGCATTTTTCGCGGTTTGGCGATTTTTTTCGGGTTTTGGCGTTTTTTTCATATTGGCGATTTTTTTTCATTTAAACAATTTTTTCGAATTTGGCGATTTAGTTTAGTGCTAGAATTTTTTTAATTTTGTCGATTTTTTTCGATTTGGCGATTTTTTTTTATTTTTGGCGATTATTTCAGGTTCTGGCGATTTTTTTCGGTTTCATAATTTTCGGATTTTTAAATTTTACCGTTGCTGAAAGTTTCAAGAGTTTACCTCTTACGGTCTCCAAGATATAACAAGTTGTCAAAATTACATAGTCAAAATTGCATTAACTGATGGACCACCCTTTAATTTAAATTTTTTAATATTTTAATGTTTATTGTTGTAGTCTATATAAAAATACACTAATTTTACAAATGTCAAGTCTCAATATACATATGTACATACAATTGTATGTATATTACATGAGATTTTAACATTTTTCGTCGCTCGTTTTGGAGCACCCTTTAATTTCTAATTCTCATGTATTTGTTGTTGTAGTGGCCAAGGTTCTACATACTCTGTCCAAATTTCAGGTCCGTAGCTCTTACGGTTCCTGAGAAAATACCGTGTGACGGACAGACAGACAGCGTAGCGAAAACAATAGGGGTCCTTTTTTCACCGTTGGTGTACGGAACCCTAAAAAAACTATTCGGCGGCACTCGCTTACTGCTTGCAGGAGGTTTCAGATAACACTTCCCGCTATCCCATGTTCAAAGTACGCTGATGATAATAACGTTTGCTTGAAATATTTGCAACTGTGCCGTAAGAAGCAGCAAAAACTAAACATGCGCATCTAAGGTCTGAAATTTATTAGAAATCGGCAAAAATACTTGATGTATAAAATTGTCTACTAAGTTTTGCACTATTATTGATTCGCATAATGCTCTCATTGACCGCATAAGTCATGCGTGGCTGGGTGAAAGAGCTATTTTGGCAGCGAAAAATGTGGACGTCGACTATTTAAACTTCAAGATACAACAGTCTTTGCCATGCGACTTAGTATTATACAAATCGATCGATACAGTTAGCGATGTTAACGAAGCTCTACATTATCCATTGATTGATTGATTTCTTTGATTTTATACTTCAGCATAAAAATACATTACTTGTTTCTGTTTAACTTTTGAATGTGTAATGAGCAGGAATAAAGAAATAAATGCTTTTTCCATCGTCGATTATAGTAAATAGCGCTTCTTTCATCTTGCAGATATAAATCCTATCCACACTAAAGACCTGCAAAAGACGTCTTATAAGAACTTTTAAGACATGAGGGCAATTTCAAATGCTTCACTACAGTGAAATCTTTTGAAACAAACGCTAAATAACGTGTTCGGCAATACATTTGTTTAACTTATTTCAGGTATAAGAATAAAGAAGAAAATAGTTCGTGACTGAAAATTTTCGTGATTTGAAAATTGACGCGTATACTAACATCATGCATGTACATCAATGATGCGCACACAATGCCCCCGGGGGCCGAACACTTTTCGCGATTTACACATACACAACAGGAATGTTAACGAAGCGCACTGCAAAGAGTACAAAAGTTATAATTTTATTCAGTTGTATGCCAACTGTTAAGCAAGAAGGTTGATGTCGCTTGATTTGTTATGATACAACAACAAAATACACAGTTGAGATTACAAGTTAGAGAAAAAGAGAACAACAACTGAGTATTTTTATGATTTTTTTTCCAGCATTTGAATACACTTGGAATAATTTTATGTTTACATATTAACCATTTTTTAATTATTTTGAAATGAGGAAGGTATATTATGAGAACAATTTTGTATTTTCACTAAACATATTTAATGAAGCTGAGTGCCTTGTATGCAATCAAAAATTAAAAAGCGTCATTATGAGAAAAATATTTGCCCAAATAAATATGGTGTTACTAAAATATTACTAAATATTAAAAGTTTTTTCAATGTTTCCTACTACATACATATGCGAGCAAACGTTTTCGGCAATGACGTATATACAAAACAAATATAGAAACAAATTAACAGATAGTCATTTAGAAACTCTTTTAAAAATAAAATGTTATGAAGAAGATATAACAATAAGACGAACTTATTGATTTCGTTAATTCTAATAAATGACTTATTTAAATTTTAAGAACTCATTCTTAAAAAAACTTATAATAAAAAACTAATAAAATCAGCCATGTCACAGAGCTTAATTCCGTTCGGAATCGGAATCCTTATTTTTGTGCTATAGAACGCAAAAGAAAAAAATATTACGGAATGAAATCATTTTTAATTTCTTGGACGGTTAAGGAAATAAAAACTATTTTATTCCGTACAATTTTTTTGTTTGGTGTTCTATAGCACAAAAACACGGATTCCGATTCCGAACGGAATTAAGCTCTGTGACATGGCTGAATATGTTATGTACACATACATACATACATATATTATTTTTTTTTATTTACAATCATATTTGAATTCATAGTTTTATTTAAGATTGAAATTTTTCGGTAAAGCAAATGCTTTACATTACGTAAAACAATCAATCGTAATTGAACTTATGTTTTATTTCCACTTAATCTTTTTCATGATATACTATTTGATTTTTTCAATGCTTCATGCATACTTCAGTTAATGTTATTAATTAAACATAAAAAATGTTGTATACAAAAACATTATTCAATACATTTACCAGCAAATTTCTCCCAGTGCACTCACCACTACACACACATTTTGAAGCTGTTTCTCTTTGTGGACAACGCTGATGTACATACATACATACCTACATAATTTTCGTATGCTCTCTTATTTTTCTGCGCACATACAAACCCACATATGCATTTACATGAGCTGTATGCGCTTGCTTTACAAAATCTTCCTTAAACACAAACATAATAGCTTACCATCTAAATCTTACACACACACACCCAAACGTACAATATGCAAAACAACAAGCATACATGTATAAACAGTACTTATTTTCATTGTTTGTTTAAACAAGACGTCTTGGCGACATCACTTGTTAACAGTCATATACACGTACATCAATACAACCATCTTGCTTCGTTTATAGTATATATATATACTTATATTATCGAATATTGATGATCCAAATGAAGAAATTGATCAAAATTCTGATAGCGATGATGACCAAATATTGATTCCTGTGAACCCATTCATTCCCAAAGGTTAAACATGACACATGCATTCAATGGGCTGTGGAGAACAATATTGAAACTTCCAAGACATTTTTATTGAGATCTATTCAAGAAAAAGCGGTAGAACTGCAACTACAAATCAAAACACGCCAATGTTTAATGACTGAATTTTTTTAACAAACAAGTTTTATACTTCAGTAACTTAAGTGCATACATATGTTTTGGCCTGAATTTTACTATATTTTAAGTTTGTTTTTTTGTTTAAAATAAAAAACTTATTGAAATTAAACTATTTGCATGTGTTTTATTTAAATAAAAGGAGGAAAAAACTGTCGTCCAATAATACGAATTTTCCAACATTACGAAAAGGACTGACATTATATAATTCGTACTATTGGACGTCCACTGCATATATATATATTATATATATATATGTCCTTTATATATCTAAAAAAATAAAATTTAAAAAATTTAAAATTTTAAAATTTATTTAAAAGCACAAAAAGATACACATAAATACATATGCGGTGATGGATTTACGCCTAGGTCCGTGAGACCCGGTGCTCGGGCGGCATGATTTTAGCGCATACAAAATGTTCAGAACTCTTAAAATGAAGAATCTTAATACTCATATGTTAGAATAATTTGAAATTGATATTTTTTGTTGATTATAAATTGAAAATATAAGGCATCAAATTTAGTAAAGGGAATAAACTTAGTTGCGAAAATATGCACAGCGAGCTAGTTTTGTGACAATGACATATAATAAAAAACAAAATTATCAAAGGTGCCAAAATCTTTTTCCTTTAATTAATTTTTATGTTTCGAAACTTAATTCGATAATTCAACTATGTTTATTTATATCAACACTTTTCATTTCTAATTTAGAAAATCTGATAAATTTCTATTGGGATATAATTTCTTCTTTACCATCCGCAAAATTTAGAAACCACATTCACATTTTTTTAACCACGGAAACTAATTAAAAAAAGTGGTAATTTATGACGATAGTTAGGATGCTAATTTAATATACCATATAAAAATTTTTATTTTTGTGTTAAAAAAATTAACCATAATGAAAAAAAGTATACAAGTACACATTGGAAAAAATTTAATTCGGTTAAAATTAACCAAAATGGAAACGCTATTTAAAACCACAAAAGAATACACATAAATACATATGCGGTGATGGATTTACGTCTAGGTCCGTGAGGCCCGGTTCTCGGGCGGC
The DNA here is from genome assembly GCA_905220375.1 of Tachina fera. Classification (NCBI taxonomy): domain Eukaryota; kingdom Metazoa; phylum Arthropoda; class Insecta; order Diptera; family Tachinidae; genus Tachina; species Tachina fera. The sequence goes on along the minus strand of LR999963.1, from coordinate 123,863,773 downwards.
ATGATTTTAGCGCATACAAAATGTTCAGAACTCTTAAAATGAAGAATCTTAATACTCGTATGTTAGAATAATTTGAAATTGATATTTTTTGTTGATTAGTTTCACTTTATATCAATGAATATTTTAGAATATAGTTCTGACTTTGCTTGTTAATTTATCTGTGCAATGTAAATTTTTTGTAAAAATTTATATAAGATACACATACGTAGTATTCTAAAGTTAAATAGTATGAATAAAAAAATGTATTTGATTTTTACTTAAAAATTTCGTTTTAGAACCCCAAATTTGTACGTGTTTTTGTTTTTTAAACAAACTTTTTTTAATACATGTATTTATTTATTATATCTTCAAATATGAACTACCAATAAGAATTCAAATCTTAAATCTAAAATAAAATTATTAGGCCTGACCAGTGCCGGACATAAACTTAGTGATAGTTATGAATAATACATAAGTAGTGATAATCAAAAAGAAAAAAAAAGTATTTTCAAGCAGTCCATTCTGAAGTGTTGAGTATAGCAGCCCTTGCGTCCCTCTTTTTTAGGCAGATAGTCAAAATATTAAAAGCCAGCAGATTAGGATGTGTCTCGAGCTAGGTTAAAAATGTTCCTGCGTATTTTCCAATTACTTCAGTCACTAGAGGTATATTAAAATCACGATGTATATTTGAATTTTTAATGCACCATGGAACCGATGTTATTAACCGTAAAGTTTTGTTTTGCCTTCGTTGGATTCTCTCGACATTTTAAACTAAAACAATGCCCCATAGTTGAAATTTATGGGCAGATATGTTTTCAATTTTAAAACTTGGCCTTCATGCTATACTAAATCAAATGCCTGAGAAACATCAATAAAGAGAGTAGAACAATACTTCTTTTCTTTAAATGTTCGTCTTATAACCTGACAACTTAACCTAAAGTGATGGTACGGGATGCACTTACTATCAGTTCAAATTTGGGAAATTTTTGTCATGAGCAGTTTTTTGAAAAGCTTTGGTATTGTTGATACTAAACTAATTGGCCTGTTTGACTCAGCTTTGGTAAGATCTTTTCCCGGCTGTGGAATCATTGCGACCTTGGAAAACTTTCAGCTCTGTGGATAATACTCCAGTCATAATATGGCACTAAAAAAATAGTAGGATTCTAGTTGCAGTGCGAGGCAAATTCATCAGCATCTTGTTACTAATTCCATCAACACTTGGAGCATTCTTCGGGTTAAGCTCAGTAAATAGTTAATGTTAATCAAGCATCTTAAATTCTAAGGGTTGATTTTAAATGCTAAGAAAATATTTTACCTTTTTCAGTATAGCTTCTTGCCCAACCTCCGGTAGAAGTTCGCAGAGGTGGTTTAAACTCAACGGGGTTTTTAAACCTTTAAGTAGCCCACCACAAGAAGTTATTAGATGCCGGTGTGACATTGAGACTTTCCAGATAGTCTCTAAGAGATGGAATTTTTTTAAATGCAAGCAACTCTTGGAGTCGTTTCGTGCACTATTTAAGAATTCTTTTGTGTTCTGTGATCTGTGCTGTTGCCATTACCTTATGGCTCTTCTTTTTTCATATAGGAGACTTTTAATATCCGTAGAACAAATTCTACTAAATCCTGCCTGCCAATAGGAGGTAGAAACATGTTCAGCAGCCTGTTTAATATTTTCATTTAGGCTGGAAATGTTAAATTCAATATCATTGGGTGTTCTTAGCGTAATAGTTATTGTGCAATGGCAACTAAGATGTTTTTTGAATCCCAGCCAATTAACACGATTTATCGTCTTCACATATGGGTGAGGTAAGTCACTTAATGAGCTACTCGTGGGAGAGTGATTGGAAGAGACATCTAGAGAAGCTTCAACTTGAATTAAATTCCTAGAGATATTATTCATGACGCCTAAATCTATAACATTTTAATTAACGCATGCTTGCTTTTTATTTATGGTATCTTCAAATATGAACTTACAATAAGTATTCAAATCTAAAATCTAAAATATAATTATTAGGTCCAGCCAATGTTGGACATAAATCAAGTAATAGTTATTAATAATACATAAGTAGTGATAAGCAAAAATAAAAAGAAAAAAGTTTTTTCAAGCAGCTTCATTATCTGGAGTGCTGTATATTAAAGCCCGTGTATCTCTATTTTTTAAGCGGATATGTGCAGTAAAGTTCAACATATTACGAGTAAGCGGATAAGGATGTCACTCGAGTTTTATTAGATATTTGCCTGCGTATTTTGCGATTTTTTCAGTAACTAGTGGCATATTTAAATCACGATGTATATTTGAATTTTTTATAAATCATGGAGGCAATGTTATCAAACGTAAATTTTTTTTTTTGCTTTGGTTGGATTTTCTCAAAATTTGAAGCTGCAGCAGTGTCCTATAGCTAAATTTCGTAGCAACATATTGGCTTCAAAAGCGTCTTGTATATTAGAAGATTGCAATCAAGACTGATGGTTTAATTTCTACCAATCAGCCAATATATCTGATTTAATTTAAGTTTCATTTATGTTAACTTAGAATCAATGTGCTGTTTTTATGTAAGCCGTCTATCAAGGTGTATACCAAGGTATTTTATATCTGAATGTTGAGGAACAATTTGATTATTTATTCTTAACAAGTATTTTTTCGTAGGGTAAATATTACCTATGCACACTTGTGTTCATATTCCTTTATTCTTCAAAAATTCAACCATAGTTCCATCTAGGTAATGTGTTCTTTGAGTTTACAAAATGTCTTATCAGGGTTTTTATACACAGTATGGCAGGTTGTATCGCCCGCAAACGTAGGAGTATGGCTACTACTGCTCAAAGGCATATCACTAGCATAAATCAAATACAAAACTATACTACCCTGTGGCACACCGGATGAGATAGTTTCAGGCATTCTCATAAAGTCTCCTTCCACAATAGTGAACTTAAGAGAAATAATGTAACTTTCCAAATGATTTAAAATGTTTATTGGTAGGTAAGTCTTCAATTTTAAAGTTAGGTCTTCAAGCCACAAATTTCTGAGAAACTTTATTAAACAGTGCAGAACAATACTTTTTTTCTTCAAAAGTTCAAATAAATATAACCAAACTATGAGTTTTTTCAATGGTGCTATGCTTACTTTTAAAACCAAACTGACGTCCGGTATACACCCACTATTAATTAGAATTGGTGACAATTTTGTCTTAAGCAGTTTTTCGAATGGCAGTAGATTTATTGGCCTATATGACTCAGCCTTCGTAAGATCTTTGCTCTGACTTGGAATCATTTTAATCTTGGCAAGCTCCCATCTTTGTGGATAATACTACAGTCATTAAATGGCATTAAAAATGAATAACATGATTTTAAATGTAAAACGAGGCAATTTCATCAGCATCTGGTTACTAATTCCATCTGTTAAAATTGTTTATCTAAATTTTGAAAATCCTGAAGAAGTTAACCAAAGGTTAACGAAATATCGATATAAAAATAAAAATATACAGAAATTTATGAAATTTACTGGCCTAAAGGTTAAAAAATAGTTTCATTATTCCATTTATTCGCAAAGGTTTCTTCGGGTTGAGTTCGGCAATAAATTTTTGTAAATCACGCGTCTTGAACTTTATGGATTGAGGAAGTAGAGCAACTACACTCGGTAAATCAGCAAAACCACTACAAGTGTTTGGTGTAAATATGGATTTTAAGTGCTCAGCAAATATGTTACATTTTTCAGTATAACTTCTTGCCCAACCTTCGGTAAAAGTACGCAGAGGTGGCTTACTCTGCGGGTGTTTTAAGTTTTCTAGCAGCGCGCCACAAAAAGTAGTTAGATGCTGGTGTGATATCGAAATTTACGAGACAATTTTTAAAAGATGCAGTTTTTTCAAATGCAAGCAGCTCTTAGAGTCGTTTAGTGCACTCTTTAAATTTAATTTTATTTTGGGGTTATTGTTGTCATTCCTTTCTAGCTCTTTTTTTTACGTACGATATGTTCAACGTCTGTAGAATAAATTTTATTAAACACAGTCGCGGATGGGAGGTAGTGATATGTTCAGCATTTGAACGATATAAGTTCCATAATCTTCTGATCCATCGTCTGATACACTACTATCAGTCTCGTGCAATTTCATTGAATAGATCAAACTATCACTTGCGACACGAGATATAAGTAATTTTATTCCCGTTTTAATTACAAAAAAGTCCAAATCTTTATCGAAACTGGAACTTTTTATTTGGATTTTTCAAAAAGTTTGAAAGTGTTGAGTAAACAGTTCTTCTTTCTTGAATTCTTTTGCGAAAAAAATTGTACAAATCTTTACTTAAGTCACAATTGATAGGTAAAATCTCTTTCAACATAAAATTTAATGCAGCATCAGCTTTACACAAAGTCACATCGTTTCGACAGAGGGCTTCAAGTGTAATTTTTATGGGATTTAAACTACTTATTACTTGTTTTATTAAATTCTTAATCAGAAATTTATTTGCTGGTGGTTTAGCTTGGTCTATATACGTATTTCATTGGCGCTTGAACCAAATCATCAGTAGACTTCAACCACAAATTTTGAACAGTCACAAACCTCTTACTTTATGCACAGACTTTCAAAAACTATATGAGAATTCATAGAATAATAATATTTTTGAAAATCACAAAGACAAAATAAGCTTAGTAGGCTTTGAAAATCATACAAAACCCAGCAAATAATTTATATTCGATATGAATCTATTTTATTTTTCTACACCTTCATACAATTAGAAATCCATTGGATAACAATAAAAGTAATTACAAGGCAAAATGAAAAATAAAATCTAAAATTTAACATTTAAGAAATTTATTATTCGACATATTGTCATAATTATATATTAATTTTAAATTTATTTGCTGGTGGTTTAGCGTGGTCTATATACGTATTTTATTGGCGCTTGAACCAAATCATCAGTAGACTTCAACCACAAATTTTGAACAGTCACAAACCTCTTACTTTATGCACAGACTTTCAAAAACTATGTGAGAATGTATGAGTTTCAAAGCCTACTAAGCTTATTTTGTCTTCGTGATTTTCAAAAATATTATTATTCTATGAATTCTCATATAGTTTTTGAAAGTCTGTGCATAAAGTAAGAGGTTTGTGACTGTTCAAAATTTGTGGTTGAAGTCTACTGATGATTTGGTTCAAGCGCCAACGAAATACGTATATAGACCCAGCTAAACCACCAGCAAATAAATTTCAAATTAAAATATAATTATGACAATATGTCGAATAATAAATTTCTTAAATTCTTAATCAGAAAATGCTTGCGAATTTAAATCAATTAAAGCCTTTTTCAAAGGAATCTCTAAATCAGAGAAACGCTGGCACATCTTAAAAAGAGTGTTCCATCTTGTTCTGCAATCCAATATCAATTTTTTTCCTTTCCTTTTTCTTGTATTACATAGGATTGCAAAATTTCGTTTTTTGAAGGGGATTTTCTAAACATTCTCACAATTTTTCTTAGTTTTCCTATGACAGGTTTTACACAAAATCTTTTGGTTATATCGTTATGATTGCCTCTTATTTCTTTTTCAAAAGATTCATTAAAAAAATCCTCCTCATCTGATGAAGATAATTCTGACTCGGTACAAAAAGTTGTGTTCTTATATAGTACATCTATGACTGCAAGATGTAACCTATGAGCCAAACATAGTTGTTGCCTCGGAGCAATTATCTTTCCAATCTTTTGCATTGTTGATGCTCCATAAGTAGTGAAGCCGACTACGTCTTGTGATAGTATGATTTTAAATTCGTTTAACCATTCTTCTAAATATTGGACGCAATTTACAGCGGTGCAAGTTTTCTTGATCCTTATCAAACCAATATTGAACAGTTTTTTATTTGTGCGGATAATTATGTTCATGAAAAGTTTGTTTGAACTAGACGTTAATTCATAGAACGTGATACTATACTTCTTTTCTTTTAATTTTAATTGCTCAATTTCTGCTATCATGTCCGCCTTGCATTTCAGAAAATACTCCATAAATTTACCCTTTACGTCTCTCTTGATTTTGGAACTTCAGAACCACGAGCCTTGAGTTATTTCTTTAGTTCTGTGGACGTAATAAATAAGGAAAATGGTAGATTATCTACAGCTGCCAAATGACCAATAGTAGCAGATAAATACTCCTCCTCTCTCGGAAAACCAAAATCTGTCAGTTTCAAAGTTTTCTGCTCAGGCTCACTAGACTCGCACTTTTCCAATTTAATCATGTGAATCTAAACAACACGATTCATAAAATACATACATAAGTATGTGTAATTGTAAGTTTTTGTTGTTAAACTTACCTTAAGATGAGTAAGCAATCCTTTTGTTGAACCGCCATTAGATTTTAATATATTTTTGCATAACTTACATTTCGCTTGGGCGGCACCATTTGACTGCTTCAAGAAATAGTACCAGACAGAACTCTTATCATTATTTTTTTTTTTGCATGCTCTTCAAAATTAATTTTTTATTAAAATAATGTTCACCTACTGATTGCTTATGACATCAAATAAACGTAACAAAGGAACGCTTTTTAACAGGGTACCACAAGTAATCACTGAATTGTTAAATGATACAATGCATCAGATATAACTAAAACTATTGAAATGTAATGTTAAATAATTATGTCAAAATTCTATAAAAATAACAAAAATATTTTCGTACAATTTTCTTTGTAATAAAAAACGGCTCATATTCAAAATCCCGAATGCCGAATCCCGGAATTGAATCTTACAAATGCCGGGGTTCGGGATTTCCCTTTTGGCATCCATAATCTGTAGTGATAACTTGGTTAAGTGATGAACACGAGCCCGAAGCGGATGATATTGCTGGCTTAGATGAAGAAGTACTAGACAAGGGTAATGATAACGAATCAGTTGTTGGCATTGGACAAAGTGAAGTTGACGCTTACGAAAAAGTGGTGTAATTTGTTAAAGTTAGGGATGTAATCTGTATGTGATTGTGTGACCTTATAGTCTCTTGGTTATTTTATACAGCTGTCAGGGAGTCCAGCTTATCATTAGGTGCTCAAAAAAGGTGCCAAAAGATTTGAAAATTAAATAAGAAACAAGGCAAGTTGTTGCCAGTTTATGTTCACAAATTAAAGCCGAATTTATTGAATAATTTTCCCTTCTTATATACTAGTTTTACAAATCTTAATTAGCCCTTCTAACCTACGTTTAATATATATAATTATCTTTTGATTCTTTCTTCACTATGACAATGGTAAGCATTATTTTAAAGGACCAATCAAAAAAAGGAATTTGGTAATTATTAATTTATATTGTGACTCAAAAGTATGTCACTCAATTTCTTGCATTCAGCATTCTTATTCTTTTGGGCTGCGTTACAATGCTTTGCATTGAACTCCTATTATAGCAATGGAAGTAATTTTGTTTTGTAAATTATGTATGTAATTTTTCTTACCATTCTCATTGTAAAGTTACAATATCAATAAATTTGTTAAATCTTTTCAATGTATATAATTTTCTTAAAATAAAAATGTTTTAAATGTATATATATTTTTCTTAAAATAAAAATGTTTTTGATGTAAAAGTAGATATGTAATGGGGACTTGAGTCCTGTTTTGGGAATTAAAAACTGGGAAAACAGGACTCAGACCCCCATTAATACAAAAGTGATGGCAACCCTGTTCCGAATGTGGGGAATTTTGGGGATTTTCATGCCGAGATTTTGTGTGTGTGGTTGTGTGTGTGTGACTTTGATTCTTTCTATGTATGTATGTACTTGTGTGTATAGCTTATGTTGTTATTGTAAAGAAACGTTGTGCTTACAGTTCATGGATGTATGTATATGTGGGTGTTTGTATGTGTGTATGTATATGTGTGTGTGTGTGTGCATATGTATGTGTGTTTATGCATTTAATTGTGAATCTGCAGGTGTCGGATACTTTTGTTGTAGTGGTAGGCAAACATTATACCCATGTATGAAATATCGATTTTGAAAATGTATTGACTCGATTTCGACTTGTCACCAGTACTACTCTATAATTATCACCCATACAATACTTTGTGCTATAGACATCTAGCATATGCTTGTTATTGAAAACCTACTAGTAATACTGAAACAATTGACAAGGTAGTGACTACGTAGTTCTTATCGGATGTGGAGACATACCAACCAGACAGTTAGTTACTGATACATTTCTATAATTTACGTACGTACAAATGAATGTATGTATATTGACAAGATGATAGAAAATAACTTATTATACTACAATTGCCTCTCGAATTTTTGTGTTGCTACAAAGATACTTGGTTCTCAGTCTGACTGTGGGGTAGTGACAAGGGATCTGTGTAATTGTGTGTATGTAGTGATTGATATTTGATAGACTTTGGTTTGCTGTTTTAAGTTATCGCATTTATGTTAGCGATTTCTGGGGAAATAATCTAATAGGTGCAGAGAGTGGCGACCCTGTTGTAAATGTCAGTGGATAGGGATTGTATTTGGTAATGTATATTTATGTTGTTGGATTCATGTACTTTATTATATCTATTTTTGCTTTGAAGAATATCATTGCTTGTGTGAATTACATCAACACTTTTTCATACATATTTACAAATGAACGTATATATGTTTTCAAGGCTATTGACGTTGCTATTCTTATGGATATAGAAAATATTGTGTTGGCATAGGTTTTATATGTACGAGTGCATTGCAGGTATTAAATATTTTGGGTCCTATCAGGTTGATACGAAGAGCTTTTGAGTAGGGGTAATGATATTTTTATTTCAGTATGTTTTACTTTAATGTAGCAATTATAGAAAATAGCTTTAGGAGAAATACAGCAAAAACTTATAGAAGCACCCTACTGTCACGTGTCACGATTTTTCTCGTACCTTTATATTGCAAACTGATGCTATTGATTTTGTTCTGGGTGTTGCTCTGTATATGAATTTCATCATATATCGTAATACCAAAAGAGATTTGTGGAAATGTGTATGTGTGTGTGTGTGAGTGTTTGTATATGAATTTTAGCATATGTCGTAATAAATTAGATTTGGTGACTACTATGCGATTCTCATATAAAGTATATAAGTAGAAGAAATAATGTAGACTGTCATCAGTCTGCTCTGATATCTCAACAAGTGATAACCTATTTTCCTAACCAAAATTTCTAAAGTGTTTGAAATCCAAAAACTATAAAAGTGCTCGAACTAACTACTGTTTGTTAAACAAGTTTATACTGTATAAAAAATAATTAAATAAATTGTTTATAAGTGAAATAAATTGTTTATAAATAAAATAAATAAATAAATATTTTCTAAATAAAATAATTGAATTAATAAACAAATAAATAATTAAATAAAATTAATACTACAAGTTGTACCATCTGCAATAAAGTCTTTATGACTCAAACAAAACTAAATCAGCATATGGAAACGCACTCGTATGCTAACCAATCAAAGGCTGCCCTTGGAATTAGTAATCTAAATCTTCAAAACAAATATTGTGAGGATTGTGATGAGATGATCCCATCAAATGGTTATATGGCTCATGTCAGAACCACAAAACACAAAAACAGTTGTCACCAAAAACGGATCGATGATTTTCTCACTAAAAGAGTAAGTAACTTCAATGGGAGGATCGAGACATATATCCTCCTCAACAAAAGTGTGGGTGTCTTGTTTCCGGAAGAGTTTCTGAAATCTGCAAAGAGCTCCATAGTACAACAACTCCATGAATGTAGTAGGATACATGCTACATTTAAATTTAATATGGAGCTCACATGTGATTATATGAAGATGGTGAATGATGAGATGAATGTTTCCCAAGTTGTACATATTTCGAAAATGATGTTGATGACTTTGTCTGATGACATAGAAGAGATGTACAAGAAACAGACGGTGGAGCTAAGAGCCAAAATGGAAGAATTTCAAGAGAGGGATAGCGGATGGACTTTGACTTCAATAAATTTCCTTGAAGTTAATATAAACAAGGCATCCATAAAGAGAGGATCGAGTTTTTTCCCTCTCCCAAAAAATATTGCAGCAAAACATGCATGCATAAATGTTGAGAACAATGATATTTATTGCTTTAAATGGTGTCTAATTGCCGCTTTAAATGTAAATAGTGGTCTGAATCCTAAAACACGGAAAAACTTATAGAAATTACAATATTGCTGACATTTCTGATGAGAATATTAATATAGGAGCAATTGCATTAAATTTTGAAGGCCTAGAGTTTCCACTCCCATTGAAGCAGATAAAACAATTCGATAATCAAAATGATATGAGCATAAATGTATTTGGTCACAATGGAATGTCGCTTATAGGACCATACTACATAACAAAAGGAGAAAAACACATTCATAGTAATCTCTTATTGCTCCAGTCCAATGAGAACTTCCACTATGTGCTCATTAAAGATATATCAAAGTAAGTTTCATTTGTGCATTTATGCAAAATATATCCTCTATTTAAAAAGTTACTGCTTATTTTTATATTAATTTACATATTATTTTATTTTTCTCTCTTCCTTAGACTTCTTCGTTCCAGTATAACCTCTCACGTTAATAAGATTTATATCTGCAACATGATGTTTATGTGTACAGTCAACATAAAAATTTTTGTGGTAAAAAAGTCATCAGGATGCCCGAAGATGGATGTATTATTAAGTACAAACTACTAAAAACAGCTAGATGTACCATTTGTCATCTACGCAGACTTCGAGTCTATTTTAGAAAAACTCCACGATCCTGTAAGTAAAAGCACTACAAATGTACAGAAACACCATGCGTGTGCATTCGGCTATTTTATTACTTGTAGTTTTAAGAAGTAAAATAACTTATATAGACATCATTTTGGTGATGATTCGCTAAATGTATTTATCAAAAAAATAGTTGAAGATTGTACAGACATCTATTTACATTATTTACTAAAAGTTAAGAAAATGTTCATGACCCCAATAGAAATAGCTCAATATAATAATGCAAAAAATTTTCATATATGTAAGAAAATATTAAATAACGATAAAGTTAGAGATCATTGTCATCGTACGGGCAATTATCGTGGGGCAGCTCATAGTGAATGCAATTTAAATTATAAAACACCTCAGTTTATTCCGGCTATTTTCCATAATCTTTCTGCATATGATATGCACCTATTTTTCAAAGAACTTTCTACTATAAAAAATGGCACAATAAAAGTGATTCCCCAGAACACAGAACGTTATATTTCTCTTTCAATTTTTATCAGATTATATGAAAAACATGGATTCGAAATAAGATTTATAGACTCGTTTAGATTTATGGCTTCGAGTTTAGATACGTCAGCAAAAAATCTTGATAGCAATGATTTTAATACTATTCGATCATGTTTCGTTGATGAAGCTCATTTCAACCTGATTAGAAGAAAAGGTGTATTTCCGTACTCTTACATGGATTCCATGACTAAGTTTAAGGAAATTAAACTCTGTAGTAGAGAAGAGTTCTTACATGTTCTAACGAATGAAGAATGTGATGTTGTCGAGAATGAGCATGCTCAAAAAATATGGAGAGAGTTTAACTGTAAAACCCTCCTTGACTATACTGAACTCTACTTAAAGACAGATGATCTTCTTCTAACTGACGTGTTTGAAAATTTTAGGAAAATTTGTAGAGGTATATACAATTTGGACCCCTGTCATTATTATACAGCACCAGGCTTATCCTGGGATGCAATGTTAAAAACCACAGAAGTTTCACTGGAACAGTTCACTGATTCCGAAATGTATATGTTTATGCAAAACGGAATTAGAGGTGGACTAGTTCAATGCTCACAAAGATATTCGAAAGCGAATAACAAATATTTGGAAGATTTTGATGCATCAGAATTTCTTGTCTATTTAGACGCAAATAACCTTTACGGTTGCGCGATGTCGGAATATCTTCCTTACGGTGAATTTGAGTGGGTATGTGATACTGATTTTGATGTTATGAAAATTTCTGATACTGCAGAGTATGGGTACATTTTGGAAGTGGATATAGATTATCCCGATTCTGTGCATGATCTACATAAAGATTTGCCATTTTGTCCCCAAAATAAGCTAGTGGGGGGATCCAAAATAAAAAAATTAGTTGCAGACTTACACGCAAAAACAAATTACACCATGCATTAAAACAAGCCATTTCAAATGGCCTCATCTTAAAACAAATCCATAGAATACTCAGATTTAAGCAATCTTCTTGGCTTAAAAAATATATTGACTTAAACACATTACATAGGACAAATGCCAAAAATAGTTTTGAAAAAGATTTCTTCAAACTTTTGAACAACGCTGTTTATGGGAAGACAATGGAAAACATTGAAAAACGTAGGGACATTAGAATTGCTTCATCTTGGGAAACAACAAACAGGAATCATTTAGGTCTCAGAGCATTAATTTCGAAACCAAATTTTATGCAGTTGACAAAATTTTCTGATGATATGTATGCGGTAGAGTCAGAAATAATGGAACCACTATATGATAAACCCATATATGTTGGCTTTACAGTACTGGAGTTATCCAAGTGGAGAATGTATGACTTCCATTATGGCTTCATGAAGCCTAAATTTGGAGAGAACATTTCTCTCAACTATATGGATACTGACTCGTTTATTTATTCAATTAAAACTGATGATTTTTACGATGACATACGTAATGATATTATTTTGAATTTTGATACGTCAGAATATCCTATAGATAATCAATTTCGTTTGCCGCTACTCAATAAGAAGGTTTTAGGTATGATGAAAGATGAAAACAGTGGGGATATAATGACAGAGTTTGTTGGTTTAAGAGCAAAAATGTATTCTCTCTCGACTCTTCGCTCGGAAGCTGTTAAAAAATCTAAAGGGGTCAAAAAGTCTGTAATTAAAAAGTTGTCCATTAATGATTACAAAAGTTGCTTATTTGAATCCAAAATTATCTCAGATGAAATATATACTCAAAAACTAAATAAAATAGCTCTTAGCTTTTCTGATGATAAAAGAAATATAATGAAAGATAAAATAAAAACGCGTGCATGGGGGCATTACATAGACCGAAATAATGAAACAATGGATGTAGAATAGAATGCTTCCTACTAAATTGCATGTAAGATGACAACTAGAATTTAATTTTGTACCAATTATACTTATTTAATTATTTATTAATTTATTTATTATTTACTTATTTGTATATTAATTTATTTATTGGTTATATATATATATATATATATATATATATATATATGTATATATATATATATATATATATATATATATATATATATATATATGTATATATATATATATATATATATATATATCTTTGTTTATGAATGTATCTATTAATTTTATTATTTTATTTACACAAAAGCATGTTAAAATTTAATGGTCTAAAACTTTTATCTTGTTTACTTGTACCTAAATTATTTGTAAATAAGAATCAAATATTACATTAATGATCTTTTTTTTTCTCTTTCTTTTTATATCATATATTTTTATATATACATAGATTTAAATTTGTATTAGTACTAAGATTTTTAAGAAAATATTTTAAATAAAATATTGAAAAAAGAATTAAATATGTGAATGGTTTTCATTTCTTTATTGGCTTTACTTCGTTGGATCATAATTTTTTGGTTTTTCCTTATGTGCAAATTTCTGTTTTTATATTGCATAAACATGCGCAATTATGTTTTCTTTGAGAGGTTCTATACAAGAGGAATTGAATTTCACAGTATTATGAAATTCCATTTAATTTCATCAGATATTTTCTTATCGACACTAACTGCTTTCACACCATCTCATTATTGTTTGCTAACAGAAAATAGCAGAACAGATATCAGCTATCAGATCAGCTTTTTAGGACCTGGTCGGGTTTTTAGATCAGCTTTTCAGGACCTGGTTTGGTTTTCAGATCAGCTTTTCAGGACCGGGTCTGGTTTTCAGATCAGCTTTTAAGGACCTGGTCTGGTTTTCAGATCAGCTTTTCAGGACCTGGTCTGGTTTTCAGATCAGCTTATCAGATATCAAATCTTCTTATCAGGTAGCTGGTCTGGTTTTCAGATCAGGTTATCTGATTCAGACTGACGTATCAGTTTACAAGTAGCTAGCCATTTATAACATTTATATGAATGAAGTTTCAGGTCAGACGAATCAACTAAAGTCAATCTTTTATGAGCAGTAATTTTTTTTTATGAAAATATATAAAAACTGAAGAACCTTAGGAAAAATGCTATATTATTTATCCTTCCAACACTCTCTACAAACTTCTTAAAACTTTTAAAAATTCATATTACATACAACATGATGCCTATAAACGTGCTTAATTTTTTCCTCATCTTGCATAAACATTATAATTACATTTGCATTGTCTATTATTAAATGCTTACAACCATATCCATAAAAATGTTAAACAGCATTTCGAATTTTGTTTAAGCAAAATTCACTACATTTTATTCATAATAGAAATTTTGCTTAAAAACCATCTTTTAAACCTTATATAAATCACCGAATTTTAAAATTGACTGCAACCATATTTAAAATAATTTTGAGTTGACCTTGGTATAATTTTGCTTCATGTTTATTTGTATATTTAACTTTGACTGTATGTATGTACAAATGTATGTATGCATGTATGTATTAGGAATAATGCTACAAGTTTGGCACAAGTTCATTCTACTTGTGCCCCACACAAAAATATACACGTACATATATGTATGTATATTATTCTGCTTTTCAGACGCAACATCAGCAAATATCATAATTAAAATGCTTTAAGCTTTATTATAATATCTCATTCTTTTAAAAATGAAATTAACTTCTTCGGATATTCATATTTGGCTTGATATAGATAATTTGAGTATAAATAGAAATATTCGGAATTGATTTAGTAGTAGTGGAATGGGCATCCGGTGCTGATTAAAACTGTTTACGTGTTTAACGTCTACATTACGAAAAATCATTTTTAGGATTTTCTGTTGGCATTAGGAAAAATATTTTTATTTCTTTTCTTACGTTTTTTCCGTCGGCATTACAAAAATATTAATTTTCATGTTTTTCCCGTCGGCATTACATAAATATTTTTTTTCACGTTCTTGCCGTCGGCATTACTAATTTTTTTTCGTCCACATTACGAAAAAATCCGCTGGCATTAGGAAAAATATATATTTTCCCCGTTTTTCCCGTCGGTATTACAAAATTTTTTTTTTCACTTTTTCCTGGTCTACATGACGAAAAATTATTTTCAGGATTTCCATTGGCATTAGGAACAATAAAAAAAATTTGGACGGACTTATTGAACCACCCTCGCAGGTATCAAATTTCACAAATTTCCAAGAATTTAACAATTTTCAAATTTTAATTACCCAAATTTAACAATTTCAGCCACAATTTTGCAAGTTTGCGTCACTTAAACTGCCATTTCCCTACTATTAAATCAAGTCCGAATATTTCTATTTATACTCAAATTATCTATATCAAGCCAAATATGAATATCCGAAGAAGTTAATTTCATTTTTAAAAGAATCAGATATTATAATAAAGCTTAAAGCATTTTAATTATGATATTTGCTGATGTTGCATCTGAAAAGCAGAATAATATACATACATATATGTACGTGTATATTTTTGTATGGGGCACAAGTAGAATGAGTCATCATTCTACTTGCCAAACTTGTAGCATTATTCCTAATACATACATGCATACATATGTACATACATACCCAGCATACCATATGCGCTCTGAATGAGCTCATAAAGACTCTTTTGTCGGAACGCTGACGCTCATAATGAGTTCATAAAATAATCATAAACAGTCATAAAACGCTCATATTTGAGGGGCTTTTTCCACTAAAGTGGTCACTCATGAAAGAGCTCTAAATTTTTTGCATAAAAGAGTAGTTTCCCAGCTTACCATATGTGCTCTAAATGAGCTCATATAGACTCTTTTGTCGGAGTTCTGACGCTCAAAATAAGTTCATAAAATAATCATAAACAGTCATAAAACGCTCATATTTGAGTGGCTTTTTCCAATAAACTGGTCACTCATGAAAGAGCTCTAAATTTTATCCATAAAAGAGTATTTTATGACTCTTTTTATTTTTAATATTACGTGCTGGATTTTCTTTTCTTAATTTATTTGAACGAAGTTCACTTATTATTAATTTGCTTTCTTTTAAGCTTGCTATTTTCATTATTTTAATTATGTATTATTTTTATATTTATTATAAAATAACTCACAATTTTGTCTTTACGCTCTAAAAATATTCACTAATGAATCAATTTGTGTAACTTCTTTCTTCTGCTTAGCTGGAATATACCGTTATCTGGCAGCGTGCAGAAATTACTCATAAAAATCACATAAAATTTATCGTTTATGAGCTCAGAAATATGCGCCCAGAAACCAAGCATAAAAAACTCATAAAATTTACCGTTTATGAGCTCAGAAATTTACACGCAAGAAACACTCATAGAAAGTCATAAAATCGATCGTTTATGAGCTCAGAAATATGCACGCAGGAAACACTCACAGATGCTCATAAAATCGCTCATATATGAGCTCATATATAAGAGCGCTCCGATAATGGTATGCTGGGATACAGTCAAAGTTAAATATACAAATAAACATGAAGAAAAATTATACCAAGGTCAACTCAAAATTATTTTAAATATGGGTGCAGTCAAGTTTAAAATTAGGTGATTTATATAAGGTTTAAAAGATGTTTTTTATTTTAAATTTCTATTATGAATAAAATTTTAGTGAATATTTATGGTTGTAAGCATTTAATAAGAGACAATGCAAATGAAATTATAATGTTTATGCAAGATGAGGATAAAATTAAGCACGTTTATAGGCATCATATTGTATGTAATATGAATTTTTAAAAGCTTTAAGAAGTTTGTAGAGAGTGTTGGAAGGATAAATAATATAATATTTTCTTAAGGTTCTTCAGGTTTTATATGTTTTCATAAAAAAATTACTGCTCATAAAAGAATGACTTTAGTTGATTCATCTAAATTTAAACTTCATTCATGTAAATGTTATAAATGGCTAGCTACTTGTAAACTGATAATTCAATCTGAATCAGATAATCTGATCTGAAAACCAGACCAGCTACCTGATAGGCTGATTTGATATCTGATAAGCTGATCTGAAAACTAGACCAGCTCCTGAAAAACTAATCTGAAAACCAGACCAGGTCCTGAAAAGCTGATCTGAAAACCAGACCAGGTCCTAAAAAGCTGATCTGAAAACCAGACCAGGTCCTGAAAAGCTGATCTGATAGCTGAAAAAGCTGATCTGATAGCTGATACCTGTTCTGCTTTTTTCTGTTAGCAAACAATAGTGAGATGGTGTTAAAGCAGTTAGTGTCGATAAGAAAATATCTGACGAAATTTAATGGAATTTCATAATATTGTGAAATTCGATTCCTCTTGTATAGAACCTCTCAAAGAAAACATAATTGCGTATGTTTATGCAATATAAAAACAGAAATTTGCACATAAGGAAAAACAAAAAATTTATGATCCAACGAAGTAAAGCCAATAAATAAATAAAAACCATTCACATATTTAATTCTTTTTTCAATATTTTATTTAAAATATTTTCTTAAAAATCTTAGTACTAATACAAATTTAGCTCTATGTATATATCTAAAAAAATATGATAGAAAAAGAAAGATCATTAATCTAATATTTGATTCTTATTTACAAATAATTTAGGTATAGGTAAAAAGATAAAAGTTTAAGACCATTAAATTTTAACATGCTTTTGTGTGAATAAAATACTAAAATTAATAGATACGTTCATAAACAAATATATATATATATAACCAATAAATAAATTAATATGCAAACAAGTAAGCAATAAATAATTAAATAAGTATAATTAGTACAAAATTAAATTTTTGTTGTCATCTTACATGCAATTTAGTAGGAAGCATTCTATTCTACATCCATTGTTTCATTATTTCGGTCTATGTAATGCCCCCATGCACGCGTTTTTATTTCATCTTTCATTATATTTCTTTTATCATCAGAAAAGCTAAGAGCTATTTTATTTAGTTTTTGAGTATATAGTTGATGTGTTTTAGACCTGAACAAAAACATTTCATCTGAGATAATTTTGGATTCAAATAAGCAACTTTTGTAATCATTAATGGACAACTTTTTAATTACAGACTTTTTGACCCCTTTAGATTTTTTAACAGCTTCCGAGCGAAGAGTCGACAGAGAATACATTTTTGCTCTTAAACAACCAAACTCTGTCATTATATCCCCACTGTTTTCATCTTTCATCATACCTAAAACCTTCTTATTGAGTAGCGGCAAACGAAATTGATTATCTATTGGATATTCTGATGTATTAAAATTCAAAATAATATCACTACGGATGTCATCGTAAAAATCATCAGTTTTAATTGAATAAATAAACGAGTCAGTATCCATATAGTTGAGAAAAATGTTCTCTCCAAATTTAGGCTTCATGAAGCCATAATGGAAGTCATACATTCTCCACTTGGATAACTCCAGTACTGTTAAGCCAACATATATGGGTTTATCATAAAGTGGTTCCATTATTTCTGACTCTACCGCATACATATCATCAGAAAATTTTGTCAACTGCATAAAATTTGGTTTCGAAATTAATGCTCTGAGACCTAAATGATTCCTGTTTGTTGTTTCCCAAGATGAAGCAATTCTAATGTCCCTACGTTTTTCAATGTTATCCATTGTCTTCCCATAAACAGCGTTGTTCAAAAGTTTGAAGAAATCTTTTTCAAAACTATTTTTAGCATTTGTCCTATGTAATGTGTTAAAGTCAATATATTTTTTAAGCCAAGGGGATTGCTTAAATCTGAGTATTCTATGGATTTGTTTTAAGATGAGGCCATTTGAAATGGCTTGTTTTAAAACTCTATAGTGCATGGTTTTTTGATTTTGGATCCCCCCACTGGCATATTTTGGGCACAAAACGGCAAATCATTATGTAGATCATGCACTGAATTGGGATAATCTATATCCACTTCAAAAATGTACCCATACTCTGCATTATCAGAAATTTTCATAACATCAAAATCAGTATCACATACCCACTCAAATTCACCGTAAGGAAGATATTCCGACATCACCCAACCATACAAATTGTTAGCGTCTAAATATACAAGAAATTCTGATGGTTTTGATGCATCAAAATCTTCCAAATATTTGTTATTCGCTTTCGAATATCCTTGTGAGCATTGAACTAGTCCACCTCTAATTCCGTTTTGCATAAACATATACATTTCGGAATCAGTGAACTGTTCCAGTGAAACTTCTGTGGTTTTTAACATTGCATCCCAGGATAAGCCTGGTGCTGTATAATAATGACAGGGGTCCAAATTGTATATACCTCTACAAATTTTCCTAAAATTTTCAAACACGTCAGTTAGAAGAAGAACATCTGTTTTAAGTAGAGTTCAGTACAGTCCAGAAGGGTTTTACAGCTAAACTCTCTCCATATTTTTTGAGCATGTTCATACTCGAGAACATCACATTCTTCATTCGTTAGAATATTGAAGAACTCTTCTCTACTAGGGAGCTTAATTTCCTTAAACTTAGTCATAAAATCCAAGAGTAAGAGTAAGAGTACGGAAATAAACCCTTTCTTCTAATCAGGTTGAAATGAGCTTCATCAACGAAACATGATCGAATAGTATTAAAATCATTGCTATCAAGATTTTTTGCTAACGTATCTAAACTCGAAGCCATAAATCTAAACGAGTCTATAAATCTTATTTCGAATCCATGTTTTTCATATAATCTGATAAAAATTTAAAGGGAAATATAACGTTCTGTGTTCTGGGGAATCACTTTGCCATTTTTTATAGTAGAAAGTTCTTTGAAAAATAGGTGCATATCATATGCGGAAAGATTATGGAAAGTAACCGGAATAAACTGAGGTGTTTTATAATTTAAATTGCATTCGCTATGAGCTGCCCCACGATAATTGCCCGTAAGATGACAATGATCTCTAACTTTATTTTAATATTTTCTTACATATATGACAATTTTTTTGCATTATTATATTGAGCTATTTCTATTGGCGTCATGAACATTTTCTTAACTTTTAGTAAATAATTTAGATAGATATCTTTACTGTAGCGTGTTCTTACTATCACTACGACTAACATTGCGTAGTAAACATTTGAAGTCAACTTGACCGCAACATACATAACATCCAATGGCATTGAAATTATTTTTGTGCACTGGACATTTGACACTCATGCAATCGGGCAAATACCGCTGCATGAAGTGTTAGATAAATGCATTTGACAGACTGCAACGTAATTATGTATTAGCTTCAAAGTATTCCACACAAACTGCCGTAAAGGCATTAACTAAGAACTGCACCATAGATAAAGTTAAGCTTATCATGGAAGCAGGACAATTCAATAGCATGAACGATGCTATTAGTAAATTCGTCAATAGTTGTACAGACGCCACAGGTCAACAAAATACTATTTCGGAAAACTCCGAAATTCCCCTAGGATCAAATCAGTGAAAATTTACCATCTAAATCTAAACTTGAGCTTCTTTATACATATTCAATTAGACAATATTAACACTACACTCATACTCTTAGTAGACACGGGAGGAGACATTTCATTAATAAAATCAAAATTCTTTAAACAAAACCAAATTAACACTAATAAGACAACAACTTTAAGTGGAATAGGACAGAGTAACATCAAATCGATTGGAAATACATTTTGCGATTTAAAATTTAAAAAATTTTTAATACCACATTACTTCCAGGTAGTAGATAATAATTTTCCGATACCATGCGATGGAATCATTGGCATGGATTTTATCAAAAAATATAACTGTATATTGGATTTCAACCAAGATAATGATTACCTTATCCTTAGACCATTTAATATACCACAAACAATAGATATACCGATTACGAATAACTGCAATGAAATTAATATACCTCCAAGATGTGAAGTAATACGTCAAGTAAATTTTACCAATTCAAATAACGAATTATTAATTCCAAATCAAGAAATTGAACCAGGTGTTTTTATACCAAATACATTAGTTAAATCTGACAAAGCATTTATTCGTATTCTAAATACTAATAACACCATTACTAAAATCAAACAAAGTAACATAAAAACTGAAAACATCTCTGATTATGAAATTATCAAAGAAAATTTGGGCAAAAACTCTAAAAGAAAATCAGAAATATTAAAAATTTTACAGAAACATTTTCCACAACAATTTAAAACAACATTAACAAAACTATGTTCAACATATAGTGATATTTTCGGTTTGGAATCAGAAACAATAACAACTAATAATTTTTATGAACAAAAATTGAGAGTAAAAGATAAAGAACTAGTATATATTAAAAATTATCGTATACCACATACACATAAAGAAGAAATTGACAAACAAGTGAAAAAATTAATAGACGATAAAATTATTGAACCTTCCTATTCTGAATATAACAGTCCAGTCTTGTTAGTACCAAAGAAATCACTTCCTAACTCTGACCAGAAAAGATGGAGACTTGTCATAGGTTACAGACAAATAAATAAAAAATTAATTGCAGATAAATTCCCATTACCTAGAATTGATGATATATTAGACCAACTAGGTAGAGCAAAATATTTCTCCTGTTTAGACTTAATGTCAGGTTTTCACCAAATCAGTTTGGAGAAAAACTGCAGAGACTTAACAGCATTCTCAACCAATAACGGTTCATACAGATTCACTAGATTACCTTATGGTTTAAAAATAGCACCAAATTCTTTTCAAAGAATGATGACACTTGCTTTTAATGGACTAAAACCAGATCAAGCATTCCTTTACATGGACGACTTAGTTGTCCTGGGATGTTCAGAAAAGCATATGCTTTCAAATTTAAAGAGTGTTTTTGACTTATGCCGTAAGAACAATCTTAAACTGCATCCAGAAAAATTTTCGTTTTTCATGAAAGAAGTAACATATCTTGGACACAAATGTACAGATAAAGGAATATTACCAGACGATAGTAAATATTCAATTATCGAAAACTATCCAATACCAACAGATGCAGATAGCGCAAAAAGATTTGTGGCTTTTTGTAACTACTATCGGAGATTCATTAAAAATTTTTCTGAATACTCCAGACATTTAACAAAATTATCCAAGAAAAATACACCATTTGAATGGACAAAAGACTAAGATTTTGCGTTTAAATATCCTAAGAAAGCACTAATGAGTCCTACTTTACTCCAATATTCTGATTTTACTAAGGAATTTTGTATAACAACAGATGCAAGTAAGTACGCTTGTGGTGCGGTTTTGACACAAGAATATGATGGTAAACATTTACCTATTGCCTATGCATCAAAGACATTCACAAAGGGAGAAAGTAACAAATCAACCATTGAGCAAGAATTAACTGCAATTTATTGGGCAATTGCCCACTTCAGACCATATATATATGGAAAACATTTTCTTGTCCGTACTGATCATAGACCACTTTCTTATTTGTTTTCAATGAAAACCCCAAGCTCCAAGTTAACAAGAATTAGACTCGATTTGGAAGAATATAACTTTACAGTAGAATATCTTAGGGGAAAAGATAACTATGTTGCTGACGCTCTATCGCGAATTACAATAAATGACCTAAAAGACATGAATAATAAAATTTGTTCTATATTAAAAGTCACGACTAGATCGATGACCAATACAAAAGACAAGAATAGTAATACACTAAATGAACAGCATAAAAATAAAAATAATGATAAGCCCAGTATATATGTACCTTTAACAAACACTGACGGCAGAAAATACTATAAACTAAAGACTTCCCCCGGAAGATGTTATATCAAACGTGGAAAATCTATAGTAACATATATACATATTAATGATTGTTTACTAAAGAGAATTTTGACTTAGGACAATTTTTCTCTAGGCTCGAAAAAGTGACCGGTAAACACAATATATATAATTTACAAGTGGCACCTAGTGAGAAAATTTTCGAATTTATCTCTATTAATGAATTTCAACTTATGGGCAATAAAATATTAAATAAAATTAAAGTAGCTACTAAATAAGGTGACCCAAATAGATAGTAAGAATGCCAAGGCAATTCTTGAAATTATGCTGAAATATCACGATGATCCCATAGAAGGAGGACATTGCGGAATATATAGAACATTAGAAAAAATAAAAAGATATTACTATTAGAAAAATATGTCCAAGGACATAGCTAAATACGTAAAAACATGTCATAAATGTCAAACTGCTAAAACTTTAAAACATAACAAAAGTCCAATGACTGTGACACCAACGCCAACAAAACCATTTGATACGGTAGTGGTAGACACAATAGGGCCATTTCCAAAATCATTAATTGGAAATGAATACGCAATCACAATAATATGTGATTTAACTAAATATTTAGTTACTATACCAATAAGAGACAAAAGCGCTAAAACAATCGCTAAGGCAATATTTGAAAATTTTATACTTACCTATGATCCAATGAAGACGTTCATTTCGGACATGGGAACAGAATATAAAAATTCGATATTAACAGAACTTTGTAATCTACTAAAAATTGAAAAATTAACTTCGACAGCTCATCACCACCAAACAATAGGCACAATAGAAAGAAGTCATAGAACTTTCAATGAATATGTACGTTCCTATATATCTATAGACAAATATGATTGGGACGAATGGCTAAAATATTTTACTTATTGTTTTAATACAACACCTTCAACAATTCATAATTATTGTCCTTATGAGTTAGTCTTTGCAAAAACTCATAACAGTTTTCAGATTTTCAATGTAGATAAAGTAGAACCACTATATAATATAGAGGACTATGCCAAAGAAACAAAATTAAGATTAGAAGTAGCATATAAGAGGGCCCAACAATTATTAGATAGAAATAAACTTAAGCAAAAATTAAACTATGATAGGGATATAATTGATTATAACTTTAAAATAGGAGATCTAGTATTACTGAAAAATGAAGCAGGTCATAAGTTAGAAATACAATATAGACAACCTTACAAAATTAAGAAAATAGACTTAAGAAATAATGTCACTATATTTGATAAGAAAACAAATAAAACACAAATAGTTCATAAGAATAGACTTAAATTATATAATATTAAATAATTAAAACGGTGTGGCCATTACCAATAAAAACTAATATTTTACAATAAGATTTAAATTTTTAATTATATTTCAAAAATACTTTTTTTATGTGTAAAAGAATGTCCATAAAACTAACGTTGTATGAACCTTCTTATAAAAGGTGGAGGTGTAGCGTGTTCTAACTATCACTACGACTAACATTGCGTAGTAGACATTTAAAGTCAACTTGACCGCAACATACATAACATCCAATGGCATTGAAATTATTTTTGTGCACTGGACATTTGACACTCATGCAATCGGGCAAATACCGCTGCATGAAGTGTTAGATAAATGCATTTGACAGACTGCAACGTAAATATGTATTTTGTACAGATGCTATTTGACACTCGCCAGTCTGATCAAAGGCTGCATCATAATGCACTTGAATGAATCATAATTAATAACCACATGTGTTTATATAATAAATATAAACAATACAAAATCCATGTTTTCCAAATTTCCATGTTTTCCAAATTGAGACACACGCCGCACGCCTACCGTGGGAAACTAAAAGGAACAATTTGCTTATTAAGCATATACCTTTTTTTTCCCTCTAATGTTAAGATAGGTTAAACTTTATTCTCATAACTAGTATATAAGACAATGTATTTTTATTTTAAGATTAATCATTAAACAACACTCCTAGAGCTCCTAGCTGAGCTCAGGAAAAAATCTTTTTATTTAATAAAAATAAACTAAATAAAAAGTTAATAAAACAACCTATTAGAGTACAATCTTCAACTATTTTTTTGATAAATACATTTGCCGAATCTTCACCAAAATAATGTTTTTATAAGTTATTTTCCTTCTTAAAACTACAAGTAATAAAATAGCCGAAAGCACACGCATGGTGTTTCTGTACATTTGTAGTGCTTTTACTTACAGGATCGTGGAGTTTTTCTAAAATAGACTCGAAGTCTGCGTAGATGACAAATGGTACATCTAGCTGTTTGTAGTAGTTTTTCTACTTAATAATACATCCATCTTCGGGCATCCTGATGCTTTTTTTACCAAACAAATTTTTATGTTGACTGTACACATAAGCATCATGTGTATGATAACGGCAGATGTTACAGATATAAATCTTACATCTGTGTGAGGTTATGTTGGAACGAAGGAGTCTAAGGAAAAGAGGAAAATAAAATAATATGTAAATTAATATAACAATAAGAAATAACTTTTTAAATAGGGAACACATTTTGCATAAATGCACTAATGAAACTTACTTTGATATATCTTTGATTAGCACATAGTGGAAGTTCTCATTGGACTGGAGCAATAAGAGATGAACATGAATGTGTTTTTCTCCTTTTGGTATGTAGTATGGTCCTATAAGCGATATTCCATTGTGACCAAATACATTTATGCTCATATCATTTTGATTCTCGAATTGTTTTATCTGCTTCAATGGGAGTGGAAACTCTAGGTCTTCAAAATTTAATGCAATTGCTCCTATATTAATATTCTCATCAGAAATGTCAGCAATATTGTAATTTCTATAGTTTTTCCGTTGTTTAGGACTCAGACCACTATTTTCATTCAAAGCCGCAATGAGAGAACATTTAAAGCAATAAATGTCATTATTCTCAACATTTATGCATGCACGTTTCATTGCAATATTTTTTGGGATAGGGATAAGACTCGATCCTCTTGTTATGGACGCCTTTTTTATATTAACTTCAAGGAAATTTATTGAAGTCAAAGTCCATCCGCTATCCCTCTCTTGAAATTCTTACATTTTGGCTCTTAGCTCCTCCGTCTGTTTCTTGTACATCTCTTCTATGTCATCAGACAAAGTCATCAACATCATTTTCGAAATATGTACAAGTTGGGAAACATTCATCTCATCATTCACCACCTTCATATAATCACATGTGAGCTCCATATTAAATTTAAATGTAGTATGTATCCTACTACATTCATGGAGTTGTTGTACTATGGAGCTCTTTGCAGATTTCAGAAACTCTTCCGGAAACAAGACACCCACATTTTTGTTGAGGAGGATATATGTCTCGATGCTCCCATTGAAGTTACTTACTCTTTTAGTGAGAAAATCATCGATCCGTTCTTGGTGACAACTGTTTTTGTGTTTTGTGGTTCTGACATGAGCCATATAACCATTTGATGGGATCATCTCATCACAATCCTCACAATATTTGTTTTGAAGATTTAGATTACTAATTCCAAGGGCAGCCTTTGATTGGTTAGCATACGAGTGCGTTTCCATATGCTGATTTAGTTTTGTTTGAGTCATAAAGACTTTATTGCAGATGGTACAACTTGTAGTATTCATTTTATTTAATTATTTATTTGTTTATTAATTCAATTATTTTATTTATAAAATATTTATTTATTTTATTTATAAACAATTTATTTCACTTATAAACATATTATTTAATTATTTTTTATACAGTATAAACTTGTTTAACAAACAGTAGTTAGTTCTAGCACTTTTATAGTTTTTGGATTTCAAACACTTTAGAAATTTTTGTTAGGAAAATAGGTTATCACTTGTTGAGATATCAGAGCAGACTGATGCGATTATATGAGAATCGCATAGTAGTCACCAAATCAAATTTATTACGACATATGCTAAAATTCATATACACATACTCACACACACACACATACACATTTCCACAAATCTCTTTTGGTATTACGATATATGATGAAATTCATATACACAGCAACACCCAGAACAAAATCGCTAGCATCAGTTTGCAATATAAAGGTACGAGAAAAATCGTGACACGTGACAGTAGGTGCTTCTATAAGTTTTTGCTGCATTTCTCCTAAAGCTATTTCCTATAATTGCTACATTAAAGTAAAACATACTGAAATAAAAATATCATTACCCGTACTCAAAAGCTCCTCGTATCAATGTGATAGGACCCAAAATATTTAATACCTGCAATGCACTTGTATAACTATGCCAACACAATATTTTCTATCTCCATAAGAATAGCAACGTCAATAGCCTTGAAAACATATATACGTTCATTTGTAAATATGTATGAAAAAGTGTTGATGTAATTCACACAAGCAATGATATTCTTCAAAGCAAAAATAGATACAATAAAGTGCATGAATCCAACAACATAAATATACATTGCCAAATACAATCCCTATCCACTGAAATTTACAACAGGGTTGCCACTCTCTGCACCTATTAGATTATTTCCCCAGAAATCGCTAACATAAATGCGATAACTTAAAACAGCAATCCAAAGTCTACCAAATAACAATCACTACATACACACAATTACACAGATCCCTTGTCACTACCCCACAGTCAGACTGAGAACCAACTGTCTTTGTAGCAACACTAAAATTCGAAAGGCAATTGTAGTATAATAAGTTATTTTCTATCATCTTGTCAATATACATACATTCATTTGTACGTACGTAAATTATAGAAATGTATCAGTAACTAACTGTCTGGTTGGTATGTCTCCACATCCGATAAGAACTACGTAGTCACTACCTTGTCAATTGTTTCAGTCTTACTAGTAGGTTTTCAATAACAAGCATATGCTAGATGTCTATAGCACAAAGTATTGTATGGGTGATAATTATAGAGTAGTACTGGTGACAAGTCGAAATCGAGTCAATACATTTTCAAAATCGATATTTCATACATGGGTATAATGTTTGTCTACCACTACAACAAAAGTATCCGACACCGGCAGACACACAATTAAATGCATAAACACACATACATATGCACACACACACATACACACATACAAACACCCACATATACATACATCCATGAACTGTAAGCAGAACGTTTCTTTACAATAACAACATAAGCTGTACACACAAGTACATACATACATAAAAAGAATCAAAGTCACACACACACACACACACAACCACACACACACAAAATCTCGACATGAAAATCCCCAAAATTCCCCACATTCGGAACAGGGTTGCCATCACTTTTGTATTAATGGGGGTCTGAGTCCTGTTTTCCCGGGTTTTAATTCCCAAAACAGGACTCAGGTCCCCATTACCTATCTACTTGTAAAGGGTCCCAATATAACGTTTTTTTCTTTCAACTAGTGCTTATTTCGTGAATGGTAACACTTAACATGTCTTATTTGACAGATAATTAGTTTTATCCTTCCGCTGAACGAGCCAACTGCCCATCTAATGCGTTTTCGCTTCGCTAAGTGGGCCTGCAATCGACTTACAGAAGATGCCGATTTTGCCAAAAAAAAACATCTTTTCATGAAACTCATTTTGACCTTGGCGGGTATGTAAACAACCCAAATTGTCGCATTTGGGGCACAGATAACCCCCACGCATACATTGAAAAGCCGACGCACCCAAAACGAGTCACTGTTTGGTGCGGATTTTGGTCCAGAGGCATAATTTCGAAAGTGACGATCGTAATCGGCCCATGTTGAACGCATTTTTGCTCACAAAAATTGAAGAGGAGGATATTGGCAACGTTTGGTTTCTACAGGACAGCGCTACGTGCCACACAGCCGAAGCTTCAGTATTTTTTTATAGCATTTTCAAAAAAAAAGTTGTCTGGCGGACCTTAGTAAAGTAAAATGTAAATAAATTTGTTTTGGCATATAATATTTTCTTAAGATTTAAAAATGTTACAAAATATGTTTAATTATTTTTAGAATCTAAGTTATAATTTTCGCAATGGCTTCTTTCTATTATTTGCTTAGATATAATATATAGATAAATTTTTCTTTAGTATTTAATGTTTTTTTAGAGTTTTTTTTTTAAATTATTCTTATGAATCTTATGATTTATGTTTATGTGTATATATGTATAATTATCCTAGAATTTACATTTATAAAGTTTTGTAGGGTTTCAAATTATTGTTGTATATTTCTTTTGGTTTTCCTTCATATTCTATTGTGGTGTTCACACCGTTTCGACTTATTATTTTATAAGGTCCCTTATATGGGCTCTGATGTTTCTTTTTATTCTCTACTTTAAATAGTACTAAGTCTTCTATGTTTAAATTAAACCTATTTTCATATTTATTGTTTGTTACTCTATTTTCTTTTGCGTTAGTTGACAAGTCTCTAGCTCTTTTTTGGGTAAATTTTAATTTGAGTCATAGTTCTTGTGCGTAGTCATCATAATTATAAAATTTTGTATTGTTGTCTACAATGTTAGATGGCAATTTTCCGGATAGTAATTCATATGGCAAGTAGCCTGTGGATACTAATTCTTATGGCAAGTGGCCTGTGCTATAGGCAAAAGTAAAATAT
The DNA here is from genome assembly GCA_905220375.1 of Tachina fera. NCBI lineage: Eukaryota > Metazoa > Arthropoda > Insecta > Diptera > Tachinidae > Tachina > Tachina fera. The sequence goes on along the minus strand of LR999963.1, from coordinate 123,834,396 downwards.
GGAATCAACTTATCCCACTCATAATCATGAGCGGTTGTTAATAGAAATTCGTTAAGTACCCTGGTAATCTAATCTGGTTTCGATGAATTATCATTACATCCTATATTTATATTTTTGGTACGCAATTTCTTAATTTTACAATCTGGTTTCGATGAATTATCATTACGTCCTATGTGCACAATATTATTTTCAATATTTATGTCGGCCTCTTATATATTTTCAAATTTATGAAATTTCAAAATCTTCATATTTTTGACGTCATTGATGGATATACATTCCCATATTTGAAGTTGATCAGACTTCTGAGAATCATATTTTTCAATATTTCTTTCTGTTGCGCGCGTATTATTTTCATTTATATTATTGCTATCTGCCTCATTATTTTCTTTTATATTTGCCTCATTAGTTTAATTTTTCATTGCCCTTGTAGTTACTATTAGTTTTCTTTCTTTTTCATCGTTTTCTAATGGTATCATTTGTTTTAATATGTCAGGATCAATTTTTATTCTTGAAAGTGCATCAGCATTAGTGTTCATTTTTCCTTTCTTATAAATATGTAATTGTAAAATCATAATCACTTAAATCTAGTCTAATTTTTGTCATTTTAGATGAAGGATTCTTATGTGAAAAGAGTGAAATTAAAGGTATGTGGTCTGTTACTACTATGAATTGTCTTCCATATAGATACGATTTAAAATAATTTATTCCCCAGTATATTGCTAATAGTTTTTTTCCAATGAGTGGTTTATTCATGTCATGTTTTTGTAATGATTTAATTACATATGAAATTGGTAAGTATTGTCCTATTTCTCCTTGTGATAGTACAGCGTCGGTTGTTAGTATAAAAGGTTTTTCAAAATTTGGGTGTTGTAATACCGGTGGGATGATTAGTTTTTATTTTAGTGTTTCGAAGGCATATTGGCATTGTTCTGTCCATTCGAATTCTGTTTATTTCTTTAATAGTGTGTTTAGGTCTTTCCCGATGTCAGCAAAATTAGGTATGCATTTTCTGTAATATTGCAAAATGCAATGAATCGTCTTACTTTGTCTGTGTTTTTAGGTATTGAATAATTTTTTATTGTTTCATATTTTGATGGGTCTGTCTTTACACTGTCTTTTGTTATTTGTTATTAAATGTCCCAAGTAAATCACTTCTGGGTGCAAATTACGGCTTTCGATACGGTTCGAAATTGTAAAATATTTCCACATAAACTGTATTGAAATATTTCGTAATTTCGTTCGATAACGAGTGCCGTAATTTGGTCCCTGGTCTTAAAAAACAACATTTCTTTGGGTTAAGTTTAAGATTGTAGTTTTGAAGTCTGACCAGTACTTTTATTAAGTTTTGGTTGTGATGGTTTAAGCTATATCCACATACTATTATGTCTTCTACATAGAGAAATGCTAATTCTAGTCCGGGAAGTGCTATAGTGAGCATTTGTTGAAAACTATTTGAAAAAATGTTTAGTCCGAAAACGAGTCTTTTGAATTGATAGTGCCCTTGTGGCGTAGAAAATGCTGTAGATGGTCTAGATTCTTCTTTTAATTCAATTTGGTGAAATGAGCTTGTCATGTTTGTCCAAAATATCTTCTAATCTAGTTAGTGGAAATTTGTCGCTTACAATTTTATCATTCAGTTTTCCAAAGTCTACTACTAGTATCCATTTCTTTTTGTCTCCCGTGTTCTTCTTGGGTACCAATACGAGTGGAGCATTATATGGGCTAATTGATGGTTCTATTATGTCATCATCAAGCATTGTTTATACTTGTTCGTTTATTACTTCAGTATGTGCATGTGTTAATCTGTAGTTTTTTATGTACACTGGTGTATTGTCTCATGATTTTCTGTGTGTAAAAATTGTTGACGCTTAATTTTCCGTCTTCGAGGTGAAAAACATTTTGATATATCCAAAAATTTTTTATTAATTTTGTTTTTGCATAATTGGCATTATAATTTATTTGCAAGTCATTTAAGTAGATAGGTAATGGGGACCTGAGTCCTGTTTTGGGAATTAAAAACCGGGAAAAAACAGGACTCAGACCCCCATTAATACAAAAGTGATGGCAACCCTGTTCCGAATGTGGGGAATTTTGGGGATTTTCATGCCGAACTTTTATGTCTGTGTGCGGTTGTGTGTGTGTGGTTGAGCGTGTGTGGTTTGCGTGTGTGTTTGTGTGTGTGTGTGTACACTTGTCTGTACAGCTTATGTTATTATTGTAAGGAAACGTTGTGCTTACAGTTCATGGATGTATGTATATGTGAGTGTTTGTATGTGTGTGTGTGTGTGCATATGTGTGTGTTTGTGTTTATGTATTTAATTGTGTGTCTGCAGGTGTCGGATAATTTTGTTGTAGTGGTAGACATATATTATACCCCTGTAGGAAATATCGATTTTGAAAAATGTATTGACTCGCTTTCGACTTGTCACCAGTACTACTCTATAATTATTACCCATACAATACTTTGTGCTATAGACATCTAGCATGTGTCATTGAAACCCTACAAATAACACTGAAACAATTAAGTAGGTATTGATTACGAAGTTCTTATGGGACGTGGAGACATACCAACCAAACAGTTAGTTCCAGTAATTTGTGTACATACAAATGCATATATGTATATAGACAAGTTGTTGACAATTCCATCACAAATATATTATACTTGTTTTCTATATTCCTTTTATAATGAGGGATAGAAACAACCTCATTATATCAAAATTGCCACTAGAATTTTAATGTTGCTACAAAGACACTTGGTTCCCAGTCTGACTGCAGGGTAGTGACAAGAAATTTGTGTGTATGTGTATGTAATCGTGATTTGATCGATTTTGGTTTGCGGTTGTGAGTTCTCGTTGCGGTGCGTATGTATGGGTATTGTATGTATGCATCAAGTTTTATGTTTTATTTGTATTTCTGGAGAAATAATCTTATACCTCCAGAGAGTGGTAACCCTGATATCTGTTCTGTTGTATATGGAAGTGGAGAGGGATGCATTTCATAATGTATGTATATGTTTTTCGACTAATGTATGTGATCGTATGGTGGGAGACGAAGGTATTGTTATGAAACCTTCGGTTATTTATTTAGGAAATATTGTTTCGTATTTCATGACAGAGGAATTTGAATTTCATAATATTATTAAATTTCATTATGTATGTATGTTTGTGTTTGTGTTTTACGTCATCACCTCTTTGTGTGTCTGTGTGTGCGAGTGAGTGAGATTTTCTCACGCTAGTACGAGTATTTATTTGTACATTGAAATAAATTGTTTGTCATGCCAGACATTTGGTAGTATAAAATATCATAACTTTATTGGAACTTTTCTAATCCTAGTATGTTTTTATACTTACGATTGCTTTATATTTTCTCATGATTATGTTTTCTTTATATTTTCCTTAGGCAAAAGTGGTAGCGTTAAAGTCTGCTTTTGAGAAATTTGTTTATATTACAGATTTTGTTTGTTTAACTATGTATGTATATCTACCTGCTTTGACTGGAGGATAAGCCGTCCACCCAGAGAAAAACCATGTTGAATTAATAAAAAACATTAACGAAGGTTTAGTCATATTAAAATTTATTATTTCAATATGAAAAAATATTAATTTACAGTATTAATTTATTAAACTCATTGGTTTTTAGGTATCTCAATATACATTTTCTATTATATTGAAATTGATTGGATTAATGAGACGCATTCTTATTTTTAAGCAGAATAATTTCCCTGAGTGTATGATCATGCAAATTAATGATTCATATATTTTCATAATGTAGATATGTAAGTGTGATTGTCAAGATCTAATAAACACTGGAGCATTGATAAGAAATCTGATATGTATTCATACTTATCTACAAATTGATTTTCTGTTTGCATGTATGTATGTATGTACATACAAATAAGTTTTAAACTCAATCTTTGAATACATATTTTTTTCGTCATGTCATGTCTTTTGTTCTTGTTGCTGATGTTGTGTATAGATGTGAAATATCTTCAAAGCTTTTTTTTATTTGAAATTAAAAAACGTTGTTTTAAGTTTTATCTGCATTTACTTAAAAGTTTGTGAGGATTTTCTATTTCAAGTAAAACTGAACTCCCGAAGATACATAATTAAACATAATTAAACATTAATTATATTTAATTTACATTTTTTTAAAGTTGATGCAACGTTAGTTAGTCGTTAGAAATTTTTAGGGGTTATATGTACATAACATTGCCTTTTAAAAATGTATAAACATTTTTAAATGAAGCTGATCCAGCAGTCCAGCTTAGGTGATCATAGTTTTTTGTGTTTGCTTAATTTTACTTTTTTAAAAGGGAGTTTTATAATGAAATTATTATTTTCATTATTGATAAAAACAATCCTACTTCTTTTGCGATGAAATCGTTTGTTTATGTTTATTTTCCATATTGCTTCATTTATAAGACTTTTAGAATGTGTCCTTTGATGTGTACATATATAATTTATTATACGATCATGAATAAGAATGAAGTAAGCTGATGTCTTTGCTTGCTGTTTCAAACTAAATTTTTTTTATCTTAAACTCTGATGTACTTAGAAACACTTGAGATTCTGTCTTTTTTGGAATCTTAGATACATATAATATAGAATTTTGTTCATTCTAAATTTTTATATTAAGATCACGGTATGGATATGAGACTGCATTTAAAAGTACTTTTAAATTAGTTAAATCATAATGAACAAACTAATTTTCTTCTTGAAAGCGTTCAACAGAAAACAAAGCAGTTTTCTAAGAATTTAGATCTACCCTCTCTCTCCTGTATACTACGGAAACCGCGTATACTACAGAAATTAATTAATTATGGAAAATTAAGTTTTAAAAATTTAATTGTCCAAATTGAGTTGCTTGATACTGACACTAAGTTTACATTAATACGATATATATTTATTTTATGAAGGCTGATCGCCTTTGGCTTTTATTTGATGTTCTAGAAGATACGATTTTTTCTCTAATTTTATTAAAGTTCAGCTTTTTGTTTTCATATTTTTGAGATCTTTAATTTAATTGTGCTTTATGTGTCTGTTAGCATACGTATAAGTTAGTCAGTCACTCTTTACTTTTATTTATTTTTCCTTCTAATGTGTCACAACATTAAGATTTACTTCTTGAAATAGAGAACATTTACATATATATTTTCTAAAAGTATACATATAGATAAATATATATATGTATGTAGAAATTAGTTCATATACAAGGAAATACATGTTAATAATCAACTATTTTAGAAAATCGATCTCAAATAACTCAGTTACTTCCATCAACAAGCAATTCACCATAAGTATTTGCATAAAGTGTCAGAAACATTGGAATATCTATGTATGTATGTTTGAGAGAATTTTACAACATGAGGTTTACTGGTTGACCTCTTAAAGTATTTCTTTTTAACGTAAGCTGGATTGTAAAGCATGCAGATGTAATGATTTTCACTTAAAAAAGGTCCTCATCACCATCAAGCATACCCTATACAACACATTCATGAGTTGTATTGATCCATTTACAATTGCTGTGAATTCATTATTAAAAAAGAGTTTTTCATCATCATCTAACAGCTTTATTCATATTTTTTTCTTAGCATACATGCCTCAGCATGCTTCTATCGATAGTGACGCGAGCGTCCGAGATGTAGTGGTGTTTCAAAAATCTATACTATGAGATTTTACGAATTCACTTTTTTGAATTTTTTGCACAGTAGATGCATATATATATTTCATTTTATATATGTATTTCATTTGCAAAAATTTTATGACGTGAGGAATTTTTTTAATTATTCATGCCTCGACATGCTTTTATTTTTTCAGTAAATTTATTTATAAATATAAAGTAACATCTGTTTAGATTGCATTTTATAATTTATGCATGTTTATGCATGATTCTTGTTGAAGTCCATATATATTCACTAAATTTGTTTGATACTCATTTATACACATCTACATTCTTAAAGAATGGATACCAAAGTCCAATTTCTTTAGTTTATTTATATTTTCTAAAGATCTGATAGATAAAGAAATGAACAAAGTAAAGATCTTTTATAATAGTCCTATATTCGTATTTTAAAATTAAGAGCTTTCAAAATGGAAAATGTGTGTACATATTTTACTATAAAAACTGATAATATGATGTGTTGCTGAATATTACACTGTGTTTTACTTCATTTTGAATGCTTAAGTTTTCTCAATATTTCATACCTACCAACAAGTTTAGCGAATTACAATACATTAAGTTAATTATCTTTCCTAAGACCTATCATTCTTAATCAATTATTCAAACACAATACAAACTAGATTTTTCCTTTTTAATTTTATTTTTATATAATTTCAGCTTTTTATCATCGTCAAATTACTGTATACTGTATTTAACAGTTTTTTTCTCATTTATTGAGTTAACTTTAATCGCAAACATTGTAATGGTGAAATTAACTTTTCTATTTTTTACACTAAGTAAGTCTTTATATATCAATCCACTTATATGAACCATTAATGGTAAATTCTTTTCACATCAGTTCTTTTAATAATCTATTAAATCATTCTACTATTGATGCTTTCATATTGAGTAATGTTAAATCCTATATTTGTGAATGAATTTTCCAAAGTGTTGATTAAAAAATTCTTTACCATCATCTCCTTTTAATTTTTTTTTTGGTATTCGTGGCAGTTCAAAAAATTTTCCATTACCTTGGCTTTTTAGAGTGCACCTTTTATTTTCAACGATACTGACTATATAAACTTTGAGAACGTGACAATTACAGCCTACAACAATCAATAATTTATATTTTCTGTAGTATAATTTCCAATTTCAACTAAATCAGCTTCCCAAATATCATCTATTTCTTTCATTATATTTTTACAATACACAATCCATTTTAGAGATTGCTTACGGAGTTGGTTTACTAAATTTCTTTTTAAAATTGAGTTGTTTTTCAGATTTTTTTTGGAGTGTTGTGGCCTACTTGATGCCCTTTCAGCTATTTATACTAACATCTAGTTACTTCCAATCATTTTCATTCTCAATTCATTTAAATTTATATTTCAAAACATGATGGAATGGCTTTTTCAATTTAATAACCGTCTTTTACCTCTAATTTTATTTCACGTTCTAGTCCATAATTTTGCATTTAAACATTCTAGAATATTAATGACCTAAGCCATATTATTAAATTTTCCTTTACTTTGTCGATTACAGTTTCCAGAAACAATTTTCCGATAAAATCGTTCTCCATCAGTGAACGATGATGATTCTGTATGTATACATTAGTAGCATTTAAAATCTTTTTACAGATTTCGAGTTAAAATTTATCATGATGTTTTGATATTTTATAAAACATTAGATAAAATAGCCCTGGTGTTAGAGCCCATATTTGGCCACCAGCTTGTATTTTATCTTCATTCAGTTTGAGGTTGCTATCACCAAATTTCCATTCACTATTTAAATCTTTATGTCGACCATAGTTTGTATCTAATTTATTTCTTCCTTCCAAGACAGATAAGTCAGTATAAGTATCTTAGGAATTGGAAGTCTGTGAGTAACAATCATCGTCATCATTATTCTCAGTATTAGCATCATTAAATAAGATGGAACTATGAAATTTTGTACCTTCTGCTAGTTTCTTTGGTGTACTTGGCTCCATCTTGACTGATGTTTTTTTCAGGCTTAAGACTTGTATTATTTTCAACTTCTGCCTTCATTTTACTTTCTTCTTTCATGGGAATTCTTTTAATATTTTTAGAACTATTCATGAATTCTTTGAGAGGTTCTGTTATAAGTTTAAATGTATTTCTTAGTTGTTCACGTGTATCTATTTCACGAAGCATTTTCTTTAAGACAATTCTTGTCAACACCAACTGCTTTAAAACTTTCTCATCCATGTTTGGTAAAAGTAAATAACTGGTATCATCTATGAGCTTATCAGGAGCTGCTCTGGTTTTCAGATCAGCTTTTCAGGACCTGCTCTGGTTTTCAGATCAGCTTTTCAGGACCTGGTCTAGTTTTCAGATCAGCTTTTCAGGACCTGGTCTGGTTTTCAGATCAGTTTTTCAGGACCTGGTCTGGTTTTCAGATCAGCTTTTCAAGAGCTGGTCTGGTTTTCAGATCAGCTTTACAGGAGCTGGTCTGGTTTTAAGATCAGCTTATCAGGTAGCTGGTCTGATTTTCAGATCAGGCTATCTGATTCAGATTGAATTATCAGTTTACAAGTAGCTAGCCATTTAAAACATTTATATGAATGAAGTTTAAAGTTAGATGAAACAACTTAAGTCAATCTTTTATGAGCAGTAGTTTTTTTATGAAAACATATAAAACCTGAAGAACCTTAAGAAAATATTATATTATTTTTCCTTCCAACACTCTCTATAAACTTCTTAAAACTTTTAAAAATTCATATTACATACAATATGATGCCTATAAACTTCCTTAATATTTTTCTCATCTTGCATAAACATTATAATTACATTTGCATTGTCTCTTATTAAATGCTTACAACCATATTCATAAAAATATTAAACAGCATTTCGAATTTTTTTTTAAGCAAAATTCACTAAAATTGTATTCATAATAGAAATTTAGCTTAAAAAACATCTTTTAAACCTTATATAAATCACCTAATTTTAAACTTGACTGCACCCATATTTAAAATAATTTTGAGTTGACCTTGGTATAATTTTGCTTCATGTTTATTTGTATATTTAACTTTGCCTGTGTGTATGTACATATGTATGCATGTATATATTAGGAATAATGCTACAGAATGAGTCATCATTCTACTTGTGCCCCATACAAAAATATACACCTACATATATGTATGTATATTATTCTGCAACATCAGCAAATATCATAATTAAAATGCTTTAAGCTTTATTATAATATCTCATTCTTTTAAAAATGAAATTAACTTCTTCGGATATTCATATTTGGCTTGATATAGATAATTTGAGTATAAATAGAAATATTCAGACTTGGCTCAGTAGTAGTGAACTGGCGGTTCTCCGTCACTTAAACTTGCAAAATTGTGGGTGAAATTGTTAAATTTGGGTAATTAAAATTTGAAAATTCTTAAATTTTTGGAAATTTGTGAAATTTGATACCTGCGAGGGTGGTTCAATAAGTCCGTCCAAATTTTTTTATTTTTCCTAATACCAACGGAAAATCCTAAAAATGATTTTTCGTAATGTGGACCAGGAAAAAAGTAAAAAAAAAATTTTGTAATACCGACGGGAAAAACGTGAAAAAAAAAATTTTCCTAATGCCAGCGGAAAATCATAAAAATGATTTTTCGTAATGTGGACGAAAAAAAAAGTGAAAAAAAAATTCGTAACGCCGACGTCAAAAACGTGAAAAAAAATATTTTTGTAATGCCGACGGGAAAAACGTGAAAAAAAATATTTTTCCTAATGCCAGCGGAAAATCATAAAAATTATTTTCCGTAATGTAGACGGAAAAAAATGTGAAAAAAAATTTTAGTTATGCCGACGGCAAAAACGTGAAAAAAAATATTTTTGTAATGCCGACGGGAAAAACGTAAGAAAAGGATTAAAAATATTTTTCCTAATGCCAACGGAAAATCCTAAAAATGATTTTTCGTAATGTGGACATTAAAAACGTAAGAAATTTTAATCAGCGCCGAAGCCCAGTTCACTACTACTGAGCCAAGTCTGAATATTTCTATTTATACTCAAATTAGTAGTATATATCAATTATATCAAGCCAAATATGAATATCCGAAGAAGTTAATTTCATTTTTAAGAGAATGAGATATTATAATAAAGCTTAAAGCATTTTAATTATGATATTTGCTGATGTTGCATCTGAAAACCAGTATAATATACATACATATATGTACGTGTATATTTTTGTATGGGGCACAAGTAGAATGAGTCGTCATTCTACTTGTGCCAAACTTGTAGCATTATTCCTAATACATACATGCATACATATGTACATACACACAGGCAAAGTTAAATATACAAATAAACATGAAGCAAAATTATACCAAGGTCAACTCAAAATTATTTTAAATATGGGTGCAGTCAAGTTTAAAATTAGGTGATTTATATAAGGTTTAAAAGATGTTTTTTAAGCTAAATTTCTATTATGAATACAATTTTAGTGAATTTTGCTTAAAAAAAAATTCGAAATGCTGTTTAATATTTTTATGAATATGGTTGTAAGCATTTAATAAGAGACAATGCAAATGTAATTATAATGTTTATGCAAGATGAGAAAAATATTAAGGAAGTTTATAGGCATCATATTGTATGTAATATGAATTTTTAAAAGTTTTAAGAAGTTTATAGAGAGTGTTGGAAGGAAAAATAATATAATATTTTCTTAAGGTTCTTCAGGTTTTATATGTTTTCATAAAAAAACTACTGCTCATAAAAGATTGACTTAAGTTGATTCATCTAACTTTAAACTTCATTCATATAAATGTTTTAAATGGCTAGCTACTTGTAAACTGATAATTCAATCTGAATCAGATAGCCTGATCTGAAAATCAGACCAGCTACCTGATAAGCTGATCTTAAAACCTGACCAGCTCCTGTAAAGCTGATCTGAAAACCAGACCAGCTCTTGAAAAGCTGATCTGAAAACCAGACCAGGTCCTGAAAAACTGATCTGAAAACCAGACCAGGTCCTGAAAAGCTGATCTGAAAACTAGACCAGGTCCTGAAAAGCTGATCTGAAAACCAGAGCAGGTCCTGAAAAGCTGATCTGAAAACCAGAGCAGCTCCTGATAAGCTCATAGATGATACCAGTTATTTACTTTTACCAAACATGGATGAGAAAGTTTTAAAGCAGTTGGTGTTGACAAGAATTGTCTTAAAGAAAATGCTTCGTGAAATAGATACACGTGAACAACTAAGAAATACATTTAAACTTATAACAGAACCTCTCAAAGAATTCATGAATAGTTCTAAAAATATTAAAAGAATTCCCATGAAAGAAGAAAGTAAAATGAAGGCAGAAGTTGAAAATAATACAAGTCTTAAGCCTGAAAAAAACATCAGTCAAGATGGAGCCAAGTACACCAAAGAAACTAGCAGAAGGTACAAAATTTCATAGTTCCATCTTATTTCATGATGCTAATACTGAGAATAATGATGACGATGATTTTTACTCACAGACTTCCAATTCCTAAGATACTTATACTGACTTATCTGTCTTGGAAGGAAGAAATAAATTAGATACAAACTATGGTCGGCATAAAGATTTAAATAGTGAATGGAAATTTGGTGATAGCAACCTCAAACTGAATGAAGATAAAATACAAGCTGGTGGCCAAATATGGGCTCTAACACCAGGGCTATTTTATCTAATGTTTTATAAAATATCAAAACATCATGATAAATTTTAACTCGAAATCTGTAAAAAGATTTTAAATGCTACTAATGTATACATACAGAATCATCATCGTTCACTGATGGAGAACGATTTTATCGGAAAATTGTTTCTGGAAACTGAAATCGACAAAGTAAAGGAAAATTTAATAATATGGCTTAGGTCATTAATATTCTAGAATGTTTAAATGCAAAATTATGGACTAGAACGTGAAATAAAATTAGAGGTAAAAGACAGTTATTAAATTGAAAAAGCCATTCCATCATGTTTTGAAATATAAATTTAAATGAATTGAGAATGAAAATGATTGGAAGTAACTAGATGTTAGTATAAATAGCTGAAAGGGCATCAAGTAGGCCACAACACTCAAAAAAAAATCTGAAAAACAACTCAATTTTAAAAAGAAATTTAGTAAACCAACTCCGTAAGCAATCTCTAAAATGGATTGTGTATTGTAAAAATATAATGAAAGAAATAGATGATATTTGGGAAGCTGATTTAGTTGAAATTGGAAATTATACTACAGAAAATATAAATTATTGATTGTTGTAGGCTGTAATTGTCACGTTCTCAAAGTTTATATAGTCAGTATCGTTGAAATTAAAGGTGCACTCTAAAAAGCCAAGGTAATGGAAAATTTTTTGAACTGGTACGAATACCAAAAAAAAAACTAAAAGGAGATGATGGTAAAGAATTTTTTAATCAACACTTTGGAAAATTCATTCACAAATATAGGATTTAACATTACTCAATATGAAAGCATCAATAGTAGAATGATTTAATAGATTATTAAAAGAACTGATGTGAAAAGAATTTACCATTAATGGTTCATATAAGTGGATTGATATATAAAGACTTACTTAGTGTAAAAAATAGAAAAGTTAATTTCACCATTACAATGTTTGCGATTAAAGTTAACTCAACAAATGAGAAAAAAACTGTTAAATACAGTATACAGTAATTTGACGATGATAAAATGCTGAAATTATATAAAAATAAAATTAAAAAGGAAAAATCTAGTTTGTCTTGTGTTTGAATAATTGATTAAGAATGATAGGTCTTAGGAAAGATAATTAACTTAATGTATTGTAATTCTCTAAACTTGTTGGTAGGTATGAAATATTGAGAAAACTTAAGCATTCAAAATGAAGTAAAACACAGTGTAATATTCAGCAACACATCATATTATCAGTTTTTATAGTAAAATATGTACACACATTTTCCATTTTGAAAGCTCTTAATTTTAAAATACGAATATAGGACTATTATAAAAGATCTTTACTTTGTTCATTTCTTTATCTATCAGATCTTTAGAAAATATAAATAAACTAAAGAAATTGGACTTTGGTATCCATTCTTTAAGAATGTAGATGTGTATAAATGAGTATCAAACAAATTTAGTGAATATATATGGACTTCAACAAGAATCATGCATAAACATGCATAAATTATAAAATGCAATCTAAACAGATGTTACTTTATATTTATAAATAAATTTACTGAAAAAATAAAAGCATGTCGAGGCATGAATAATTAAAAAAATTCCTCACGTCATAAAATTTTTGCAAATGAAATACATATATAAAATGAAATATATATATGCATCTACTGTGCAAAAAATTCAAAAAAGTGAATTCGTAAAATCTCATAGTATAGATTTTTGAAACACCACTACATCTCGGACGCTCGCGTCACTATCGATAGAAGCATGCTGAGGCATGTATGCTAAGAAAAAAATATGAATAAAGCTGTTAGATGATGATGAAAAACTCTTTTTTAATAATGAATTCACAGCAATTGTAAATGGATCAATACAACTCATGAATGTGTTGTATAGGGTATGCTTGATGGTGATGAGGACCTTTTTTAAGTGAAAATCATTACATCTGCATGCTTTACAATCCAGCTTACGTTAAAAAGAAATACTTTAAGAGGTCAACCAGTAAACCTCATGTTGTAAAATTCTCTCAAACATACATACATAGATATTCCAATGTTTCTGACACTTTATGCAAATACTTATGGTGAATTGCTTGTTGATGGAAGTAACTGAGTTATTTGAGATCGATTTTCTAAAATAGTTGATTATTAACATGTATTTCCTTGTATATGAACTAATTTCTACATACATATATATATTTATCTATATGTATACTTTTAGAAAATATATATGTAAATGTTCTCTATTTCAAGAAGTAAATCTTAATGTTGTGACACATTAGAAGGAAAAATAAATAAAAGTAAAGAGTGACTGACTAACTTATACGTATGCTAACAGACACATAAAGCACAATTAAATTAAAGATCTCAAAAATATGAAAACAAAAAGCTGAACTTTAATAAAATTAGAGAAAAAATCGTATCTTCTAGAACATCAAATAAAAGCCAAAGGCAATCAGCCTTCATAAAATAAATATATATCGTATTAATGTAAACTTAGTGTCAGTATCAAGCAACTCAATTTGGACAATTAAATTTTTAAAACTTAATTTTCCATAATTAATTAATTTCTGTAGTATACGCGGTTTCCGTAGTATACAGGAGAGAGAGGGTAGATCTAAATTCTTAGAAAACTGCTTTGTTTTCTGTTGAACGCTTTCAAGAAGAAAATTAGTTTGTTCATTATGATTTAACTAATTTAAAAGTACTTTTAAATGCAGTCTCATATCCATACCGTGATCTTAATATAAAAATTTAGAATGAACAAAATTCTATATTATATGTATCTAAGATTCCAACAAAGACAGAATCTCAAGTGTTTCTAAGTACATCAGAGTTTAAGATAAATAAAATTTAGTTTGAAACAGCAAGCAAAGACATCAGCTTACTTCATTCTTATTCATGATCGTATAATAAATTATATATGTACACATCAAAGGACACATTCTAAAAGTCTTATAAATGAAGCAATATGGAAAATAAACATAAACAAACGATTTCATCGCAAAAGAAGTAGTATTGTTTTATCAATAATGAAAATAATAATTTGATTATAAAACTAGTAGTAGTGAATTGCCAATTCTCGGGCACTTAAACTTGCAAAATTGTTGGTGAAATTGTTAAATTTGGGTAATTAAAATTTGAAAATTGTTAAATTCTTGGAAATTTGTGAAATTTGATACCTGCGAGGGTGGTTCAATAAGTCCGTCCAAATTTTTGTTTACATAAGGAATTTTTTGTTTACATTAACTTTGTGGGAACGGGTGATTTTTTTTTGGGTAATATTAATTGTGATAACGGGTGATTTTTTTTGTGGGTGTGGTTTAAGGGGTTTTATAAGATTAAGATTTCTCAAGTGTATATGCCGACGGGAAAATCATGAAAATGATTTTTCCTAATACCAATGGTGAAAATAGTGATTATTAATTTTTCCTAATGCCTACGGCAATGCATGATAATTTTTCCTAATGCCTACGGCAATGCATGATAATTTTTCCTAATGCCTACGGCAATACATGATAATTTTTCCTAATGCCTACGGCAATGCATGATAATTTTACCTAATGCCTACGGCAATGCATGATAAGTTTTCGTAATGCCGACGGCAATACATGATTATTATTTTTTTTGAAATGCCTACGGCAATACATGAGTATTATTTTTTTCAAATGCCTACGGCAATACATGAGTATAATTTTTTTCAAATGCCGACGGCAATACATGAGTATTATTTTTTCCAAATGCCTACGGCAATACATGATTATTATTTTTTTCGTAATGCCGACGGCAAAACATGATTATTATTTTCTAGTACCAAAGGGAAAATTGCCAGTGTTGCCAGACTATAGAAATTCGTTATCGTAATACTATATCAGTAATATCAGAGAAAATAGATTTGATGACTACTACGCGATTCTCATATGAATCGGGGGAATATGTGTATGATTTCCTCACGCTAATAAATTGTTTATAAATAAAATAATTAAATAAATTAATAAACAAATAATTTAATAATTTTATTTATTTATAAAATGTTCTCTTGTATATGAACACCCTATACTTGTGTGTGGATGATGCAGCTTGTTTGTCGTTGGTATTTATTTATTTGTTTAAGAAATATAATTGTATGTATGTGTGTATGCATGTATGTATATTTGTATGTGTATGTATGTATGTATGTATGTGTGTATATTTGTATGTGTATGTATGTATGTGTATTTGTATGTATGACTGAGGATGCTTGTGCGTAAAATATTTTGTAGAATACATTTATATTTTGCAACGTAATCATTTTCTTTGTCTACGATTATTTTAAAGCAGCAAAGTTTCAATTAAGTACAGTCATCAGCAGAGAAACAAAAAGTAAATATGCTGCAAGGATACTGCTACTGATTTTTGTATAAATACGCCAACTTTTCTAACCATCACATCAGTACTTCATTGTATTTACAACCATCAACAGAAATGGTGTTAAAGTGAAATAATAACAATAAAATAATAAAAATGAGTTCTTCAGGTTATCAGTGTGAAATATGCCATAAGGTATATAAATACCAAAAGTCCTTTTTGGATAATGTCAAAAATCATAGTGTGCAGGATCAAGTGGTCGTAAGCCGGAACAGAAATCTAGAACAACCGCAGACATCTCTTGCAAATTATCAACAGCACCTAAATATGTCTCATCATCAGCAACATCCTTCTCTACATTACCCCCAATATCAAGTGCCATTGAATTATCAACAATACGGTATGCCATGGAATAATCAGTTTTTGGGATTAGGAGTGCCATTGCAATATGAGTACCCAACTTATAATTATAATCCCGTTACACCAGATAATCAAATGCAGCAGTATTCCAATTTGATGCAATGGCAACCTCTTAATTATCATCAACAAGAGCAGCAGCAACAACAAGCTCAACAACAAGGTGTGGCTATCCATGGAGGGAATTTGTACAACGATGCTATGGACATAAGTTTACCGGAAAGTGATGGAGAAGAAGAAGAAAGAAGAGAAGAAACTCTGCCAACTCCAATGAGTGCTTCACATTCTAGGACAGAAGAAGTAGCAGAGAATGTGAAATGTTTCAAAATATCGAAAGCCTTCAAAAATCATATCGCCACATATGCTATTTTAAATAGAAAGGACCAACTTCTTCTGGAAGAGTTTATGAAGGAAAACATATATATTTTTATTGAGAGACTTCACATGACTTTGTGTAAGCATTCAATTATTAAATTTCATGTGAGTATTGTGGCGGAGTATATCAAAAGTGTTGAAGAAGATTTGGAGTTGTGTGTTATAACACATGTAGCTAAAATGAGTTTGGTGACGAAGGTAGACAACATAAAAGAAATATTCCGTAAACAGATTGAGGAGATTTCAACCAAAATGTCCGAATTTGAAGAGCGCGATTCTGGTTGGACTTTATCACGCATAGTCCGAGCAGAAATCAACATCAACAAATCGTCGCTTGTCAAAGGATCAAGTTGGATATCCACACCTCAAAAACTAGTAAGAAAATTTGCTTGCATCAATATTGAAAATGATGATGAATACTGCTTCAAGTGGTGTTTGATTGCTGCCATGGATGCCTCCAAATACAAGCATGAAGAACGTTGCAGTTCTTATGGTATTCAGGACATTTCAGCAGACATTATTTTTACGCGAAATGGTGAAGTGTTAAATTTCAAAAATTTAAGCTTCCCATTAGCTCTAAAAAAAATTAACGTGTTTGAGGTGAACAATCCTAGAATAAGCGTTAACGTATTTGGGTATGATGAGGAGGCAAATCAAATCATTGGTCCCTATTATGTGACTAAGGAAGAGAAAATTACTCATGTAAACTTGCTTCTTTTGGAGAATGGTGAAGTTCATCACTATATTTTGATAAAGGATATATCAAAGTAAGTTAAAAAATTAAACTACACTTTAATTTAATGATACATATACTTGTTTTATATATTTTATAATAGATACATTTTACTAATAAATTTTTATCTATTTTTTTATCATTCACAGACTTTTACGAAGTCAGATAACGAAGGATGGACACAAACTGCATTTCTGCAACACCTGTCTGCAGTACACTCATAGCGAGAGTGGAATAAGTCATCATAAGACTGAATGCGGTAAAATCGTGACAAGTATGCCATCAGGTCCGGATGCAATTCTCAGTTTTAAGGGGCATCAAAGGAAAATGGATGTCCCCTTTGTGGTTTATGCTGACTTCGAGTGCATCCTGGAAGATATAATTGATAATGTAAGTAATAAAACTAGTTTAATTAAAAAGCACACTCCTTGTGCATTTAGTTATTATATTAAGTGTCTCCATAACAGTAAGTTAGATAAGTTAAGGGTTTATACTGGGAAAGATGCCTCCAAAAAATTTGTATCATATTTAGTTAAAGATTGTAAGGATATTTACAATAATTATTTAGTTAATAATAGGCAAATGGATACTTTATCCCCTTCTGATGTGTATAGTTTTTATAGTGCGGTAAATTGCCATATTTGTCAAAAATTTTTAGGTAAAGATCGCGTTAGAGATCATTGCCACATTAGTGGTAAATATAGAGGTGCAGCCCACAATAAGTGTAATTTAAATTATCAAATTCCCAAATTTATACCAGTTTACTTTTATAATTATTCAAACTATGACTCACATCTTTTTATTAAAGAACTAGGTGAAATTTCAATGCAGCTGAAAGTACTCCCTCTCAATAAGGAGCTTTATATATCCCTCTCCCAATTTTCAGAAATGAGTGATGGTCATAAGCTTGAAATAAGATTTCTTGATACAATACGTTTTATGGCTGAGAGTTTGGAATCATTAGCCTGCAATTTGTCGGATAATGATTTCAGCACTATAAGATCGTTATTTCAGTCAGAAAACGAGTTTCAGCTTATTAAGAAAAAAGGTATTTTCCCCTATGAGTACCTAAATTCATTTCAAAAATTAGATGAGTGTCAGCTCCCTTCACGCAGTGATTTCTTTAATAAGTTTTACAATAAAGAGTGTTCTTTAGAGGAATACTCACATGCTGTAGAGGTATGGAATACTTTTGGTTGCAAAACTATGAAAGACTACATGGAACTTTACTTAAAAACAGATTTCCTCTTACTGACAGATATTTTTGAGAATTTTAGAAAAGTTTGTAAGGCACCTGGCCTTTCCTGGGATGCAATGCTCAAATATACAAAAATTGAATTAGAGTTATTGACAGACATAGACATGTACAATTTTATGAAAAAAGGTATAAGTGGGGGGATCGTACAGTGTAGCCAAAGATATTCGAAAGCGAATAAAAAATATTTGGAAGATTTTGATGCATCAAAACCATCAGAATTTCTCGTCTACTTAGACGCAAATAACCTTTACGGTTGGGCGATGTCGGAATATCTTCCTTACGGTGAATTTGAGTGGGTATGTGATACTGATTTTGATGTTATGAAAATTTCTGATACTGCAGAGTATGGGTACATTTTGGAAGTGGATATAGATTATCCCGATTCAGTGCATGATCTACATAATGATTTGCCATTTTTTCCCCAAAATAAGCCAGTGGGGGCATCCAAAATCAAAAAATTAGTTGCGGACTTACACGCAAAAACAAATTACACCATGCACTATAGAGTTTTAAAACAAGCCATTTCAAATGGACTCATCTTAAAACAAATCCATAGAATACTCAGATTTAAGCAATCCCCTTTGCTTAAAAAATATATTGACTTAAACACATTACATAGGACAAATGCTAAAAATAATTTTGAAAAAGATTTCTTCAAACTTTTGAACAACGCTGTTTATGGGAAGACAATGGAAAACATTGAAAAACGTAGGGATATTAGAATTGCTTCATCTTGGGAAACAACAAACAGGAATCATTTAGGTCTCAGAGCATTAATTTCGAAACCAAATTTTATGCAGTTGACAAAATTTTCTGATGATATGTATGCGGTAGAATTAGAAATAATGGAACCACTATATGATAAACCCATATATGTTGGCTTTACAGTACTGGAGTTATCCAAGTGGAGAATGTATGACTTCCATTATGGCTTCATGAAGCCTAAATTTGGAGAGAACATTTCTCTCAACTATATGGATACTGACTCGTTTATTTATTCAATTAAAACTGATGATTTTTACGATGACATACGTAATGATATTATTTTGAATTTTGATACGTCAGAATATCCTATAGATAATCAATTTCGTTTGCCGCTACTCAATAAGAAGGTTTTAGGTATGATGAAAGATGAAAACAGTGGGGATATAATGACAGAGTTTGTTGGTTTAAGAGCAAAAATGTATTCTCTCTCGACTCTTCGCTCGGAAGCTGTTAAAAAATCTAAAGGGGTCAAAAAGTCTGTAATTAAAAAGTTCTCCATTAATGATTACAAAAGTTGCTTATTTGAATCCAAAATTATCTCAGATGAAATGTTTTTGTTTAGGTCTAAAACACATCAACTATATACTCAAAAACTAAATAAAATAGCTCTTAGCTTTTCTGATGATAAAAGAAATATAATGAAAGATAAAATAAAAACGCGTGCATGGGGGCATTACATAGACCGAAATAATGAAACAATGGATGTAGAATAGAATGCTTCCTACTAAATTGCATGTAAGATGACAACAAGAATTTAATTTTGTACCAATTACACTTATTTAATTATTTATTATTTACTTATTTGTATATTAATTTATTTATGTATTTATTTCTGTATTTATTTCTGTATTAATTTATTTATTGGTTATATATATATCTTTGTTTATGAATGTATCTATTAATTTTAGTATTTTATTCACACAAAAGCATGTTAAAATTTAATGGTCTAAAACTTTTATCTTTTTGCCTATACCTAAATTATTTGTAAATAAGAATCAAATATTAGATTATTGATCTTTTTTTTTCTCTCTCTCTTTCTTATTATATCATATATTTTTATATATACATAGAGTTAAATTTGTATTAGTACTAAGATTTTTAATAAAAAATTAGAAATAAAATATTGAAAAAAGAATTAAATATGTGAATGGTTTTCATTTCTTTATTGGCTTTACTTCGTTGGATCAAAAAATTTTTGCTTTTTCTCTTTATATGCAAATTTCTGTTTTTATATTGCTTAAACATGCACAGTCTTGTTTTCAGGTTACTTAAAACATGCGCAATCATGTTTACTTTGAGAGGTTCTATACAAGAGGAATTGAATTCCACAATATTATGAAATTCCATTAAATTTCATCAGATATTTTCTTATCGACACTAACTGCTTTAACACCATATCATTATTCTTTGCTAACAGAAAATAGCAGAATAGGTATCAGCTATCAGATCAGCTTTTTCAGCTATCAGATCAGCTTTTCAGGACCTGATCTGGTTTTTAGATCAGCTTTTCAGGACCTGGTCTGGTTTTCAGATCAGCTTTTCAGGACCTGGTCTGGTTTTCAGATCAGCTTTTGAGGACCTGGTCTGGTTTTCAGATCAGCTTTTCAGGACCTGGTGTGGTTTTCGGATCAGCTTTTCAGGCCCTGGTTTGGTTTTCAGATCAGCTTTCAGGACCTGGTCTGGTTTTCAGATCAGCTTTTCAAGACCTGGTCTGGTTTTCAGATTAGTTTTTCAGGAGCTGGTCTGGTTTTCAGATCAGCTTATCAGATATCAAATCAGCTTATCAGATATCAAATCAGCTTATCAGATAGCTGGTCTGGTTTTCAGATCAGGCTATCTGATTCAGATTGAATTATCAGTTTACAAGTAGCTAGCCATTTATAACATTTATATAAATGAAGTTTAAAGTTAGATGAATCAACTAAAGTCAATTTTTTATTAGCAGTAATTTTTTTATGAAAACATATAAAACCTGAAGAACCTTAAGAAAATATTATATTATTTTTCCTCCCAACACTCTCTACAAACTTCTTAAAACTTTTAAAAATTCATATTACATACAACATGATGCCTATAAACGTGCTTAATTTTTTTTTCTCATTTTGCATAAACATTATAATTACATTTGCATTGTCTCTTATAAAATGCTTACAACCATATTCATAAAAATATTAAACAGCATTTCGAATTTTGTTTAAGCAAAATTCACTAAAATTGTATTCATAATAGAAATTTAGCTTAAAAAACATTTTTTAAACCTTATATAAATCACATAATTTTAAAATTGACTGCACTCATATTTAAAATAATTTTGAGTTGACCTTGGTATAATTTTGCTTCATGTTTATTTGTATATTTAACTTTGCCTGTATGAATGTGCGTATGTATTCATGTATGTATTAGGAATAATGCTACAAGTTTGGCACAAGTAGAATGATGACTCATTCTACTTGTGCCCCCCATACAAAAATATACACGTACATATATGTATGTATATTATTCTGCTTTTCAGATGCAACATCAGCAAATATCATAATTAAAATGCTTTAAGCTTTATTATAATATCTCATTCTTTAAAAAATGAAATTAACTTCTTCTGATATTCATATTTGGTTTGATATAGATAATTTGAGTATAAATAGAAATATTCGGACTTGATTAGTAGTAGTGAATTACTGATAAAGCAGTTAGTGTCGATAAGAAAATATCTGATGAAATTTAATGGAATTTCATAATATTGTGGATTCAATTCCTCTTGTATAGAACCTCTCAAAGTAAACATGATTGCGCATGTTTTAAGTAACCTGAAAACAAGACTGTGCATGTTTAAGCAATATAAAAACAGAAATTTGCATATAAGGATAAAGCAAAAATTTTTTGATCCAACGAAGTAAAGCCAATAAAGAAATGAAAACCATTCACATATTTAATTCTTTTTTCAATATTTTATTTCTAATTTTTTATTAAAAATCTTAGTACTAATAAAAATTTAACTCTATGTATATATAAAAATATATGATATAATAAGAAAGAGAGAGAAAAAAAAAAGATCATTAATCTAATATTTGATTCTTATTTACAAATAATTTAGGTATAGGCAAAAAGATAAAAGTTTTAGACCATTAAATTTTAACATGCTTTTGTGTGAATAAAATACTAAAATTAATAGATACATTCATAAACAAAGATATATATATAACCAATAAATAAATTAATACAGAAATAAATACAGAAATAAATACATAAATAAATTAATATACAAATAAGTAAATAATAAATAATTAAATAAGTGTAATTGGTACAAAATTAAATTCTTGTTGTCATCTTACATGCAATTTAGTAGGAAGCATTCTATTCTACATCCATTGTTTCATTATTTCGGTCTATGTAATGCCCCCATGCACGCGTTTTTATTTTATCTTTCATTATATTTCTTTTATCATCAGAAAAGCTAAGAGCTATTTTATTTAGTTTTTGAGTATATAGTTGATGTGTTTTAGACCTAAACAAAAACATTTCATCTGAGATAATTTTGGATTCAAATAAGCAACTTTTGTAATCATTAATGGACAACTTTTTAATTACAGACTTTTTGACCCCTTTAGATTTTTTAACAGCTTCCGAGCGAAGAGTCGAGAGAGAATACATTTTTGCTCTTAAACCAACAAACTCTGTCATTATATCCCCACTGTTTTCATCTTTCATCATACCTAAAACCTTCTTATTGAGTAGCGGCAAACGAAATTGATTATCTATAGGATATTCTGACGTATTAAAATTCAAAATAATATCATTACGTATGTCATCGTAAAAATCATCAGTTTTAATTGAATAAATAAACGAGTCAGTATCCATATAGTTGAGAGAAATGTTCTCTCCAAATTTAGGCTTCATGAAGCCATAATGGAAGTCATACATTCTCCACTTGGATAACTCCAGTACTGTAAAGCCAACATATATGGGTTTATCATATAGTGGTTCCATTATTTCTAATTCTACCGCATACATATCATCAGAAAATTTTGTCAACTGCATAAAATTTGGTTTCGAAATTAATGCTCTGAGACCTAAATGATTCCTGTTTGTTGTTTCCCAAGATGAAGCAATTCTAATATCCCTACGTTTTTCAATGTTTTCCATTGTCTTCCCATAAACAGCGTTGTTCAAAAGTTTGAAGAAATCTTTTTCAAAATTATTTTTAGCATTTGTCCTATGTAATGTGTTTAAGTCAATATATTTTTTAAGCAAAGGGGATTGCTTAAATCTGAGTATTCTATGGATTTGTTTTAAGATGAGTCCATTTGAAATGGCTTGTTTTAAAACTCTATAGTGCATGGTGTAATTTGTTTTTGCGTGTAAGTCCGCAACTAATTTTTTGATTTTGGATGCCCCCACTGGCTTATTTTGGGGACAAAATGGCAAATCATTATGTAGATCATGCACTGAATCGGGATAATCTATATCCACTTCCAAAATGTACCCATACTCTGCAGTATCAGAAATTTTCATAACATCAAAATCAGTATCACATACCCACTCAAATTCACCGTAAGGAAGATATTCCGACATCGCCCAACCGTAAAGGTTATTTGCGTTTAAGTAGACGAGAAATTCTGATGGTTTTGATGCATCAAAATCTTCCAAATATTTGTTATTCGCTTTCGAATATCTTTGGCTACACTGTACGATCCCCCCACGTATACCTTTTTTCATAAAATTGTACATGTCTATGTCTGTCAATAACTCTAATTCAATTTTTGTATATTTGAGCATTGCATCCCAGGAAAGGCCAGGTGCTGTATAATACTGGCATGGATCGAGCTCATAAATACCCTTACAAACTTTTCTAAAATTCTCAAAAATATCTGTCAGTAAGATGACATCTGTTTTTAAGTAAAGTTCCATGTAGTCTTTCATAGTTTTGCAACCAAAAGTATTCCATACCTCTACAGCATGTGAGTATTCCTCTAAAGAACACTCTTTATTGTAAAACTTATTAAAGAAATCACTGCGTGAAGGGAGCTGACACTCATCTAATTTTTGAAATGAATTTAGGTACTCATAGGGGAAAATACCTTTTTTCTTAATAAGCTGAAACTCGTTTTCTGACTGAAATAACGATCTTATAGTGCTGAAATCATTATCCGACAAATTGCAGGCTAATGATTCCAAACTCTCAGCCATAAAACGTATTGTATCAAGAAATCTTATTTCAAGCTTATGACCATCACTCATTTCTGAAAATTGGGAGAGGGATATATAAAGCTCCTTATTGAGAGGGAGTACTTTCAGCTGCATTGAAATTTCAAATAGTTCTTTAATAAAAAGATGTGAGTCATAGTTTGAATAATTATGAAAGTAAACTGGTATAAACTTGGGAATTTGATAATTTAAATTACACTTATTGTGGGCTGCACCTCTATATTTACCACTAATGTGGCAATGATCTCTAACGCGATCTTTACCTAAAAATTTTTGACAAATATGGCAATTTACCGCACTATAAAAACTATACACATCAGAAGGGGATAAAGTATCCATTTGCCTATTATTAACTAAATAATTATTGTAAATATCCTTACAATCTTTAACTAAATATGATACAAATTTTTTGGAGGCATCTTTCCCAGTATAAACCCTTAACTTATCTAACTTACTGTTATGGAGACACTTAATATAATAACTAAATGCACAAGGAGTGTGCTTTTTAATTAAACTAGTTTTATTACTTACATTATCAATTATATCTTCCAGGATGCACTCGAAGTCAGCATAAACCACAAAGGGGACATCCATTTTCCTTTGATGCCCCTTAAAACTGAGAATTGCATCCGGACCTGATGGCATACTTGTCACGATTTTACCGCATTCAGTCTTATGATGACTTATTCCACTCTCGCTATGAGTGTACTGCAGACAGGCGTTGCAGAAATGCAGTTTGTGTCCATCCTTCGTTATCTGACTTCGTAAAAGTCTGTGAATGATAAAAAATAGATAAAAATTTATTAGTAAAATGTATCTATTATAAAATATATAAAACAAGTATATGTATCATTAAATTAAAGTGTAGTTTAATTTTTTAACTTACTTTGATATATCCTTTATCAAAATATAGTGATGAACTTCACCATTCTCCAAAAGAAGCAAGTTTACATGAGTAATTTTCTCTTCCTTAGTCACATAATAGGGACCAATGATTTGATTTGCCTCCTCATCATACCCAAATACGTTAACGCTTATTCTAGGATTGTTCACCTCAAACACGTTAATTTTTTTTAGAGCTAATGGGAAGCTTAAATTTTTGAAATTTAACACTTCACCATTTCGCGTAAAAATAATGTCTGCTGAAATGTCCTGAATACCATAAGAACTACAACGTTCTTCATGCTTGTATTTGGAGGCATCCATGGCAGCAATTAAACACCACTTGAAGCAGTATTCATCATCATTTTCAATATTGATGCAAGCAAATTTTCTTACTAGTTTTTGAGGTGTGGATATCCAACTTGATCCTTTGACAAGCGACGATTTGTTGATGTTGATTTCTGCTCGGACTATGCGTGATAAAGTCCAACCAGAATCGCGCTCTTCAAATTCGGACATTTTGGTTGAAATCTCCTCAATCTGTTTACGGAATATTTCTTTTATGTTGTCTACCTTCGTCACCAAACTCATTTTAGCTACATGTGTTATAACACACAACTCCAAATCTTCTTCTGCTCTTGTTGATGATAATTAAGAGGTTGCCATTGCATCAAATTGGAATACTGCTGCATTTGATTATCTGGTGTGACGGGATTATAATTATAAGTTGGGTACTCATATTGCAATGGCACTCCTAATCCCAAAAACTGATTATTCCATGGCATACCGTATTGTTGATAATTCAATGGCACTTGATATTGGGGGTAATGTAGAGAAGGATGTTGCTGATGATGAGACATATTTAGGTGCTGTTGATAATTTGCAAGAGATGTCTGCAGTTGTTCTAGATTTCTGTTCCGGCTTACGACCACTTGATCCTGCACACTATGATTTTTGACATGATCCAAAAAGGACTTTTGGTATTTATATACCTTATGGCATATTTCACACTGATAACCTGAAGAACTCATTTTTATTATTTTATTGTTATTATTTCACTTTAACACAATTTCTGTTGATGGTTGTAAATACAATGAAGTACTGATGTGATGGTTAGAAAAGTTGGCGTATTTATACAAAAATCAGTAGCAGTATCCTTGCAGCATATTTACTTTTTGTTTCTCTGCTGATGACTGTACTTAATTGAAACTTTGCTGCTTTAAAATAATCGTAGACAAAGAAAATGATTACGTTGCAAAATATAAATGTATTCTACAAAATATTTTACGCACAAGCATCCTCAGTCATACATACAAATACACATACATACATACACATACAAATATACACACATACATACATACATACATACACATACAAATATACATACATACATACATACATACATACAATTATATTTCTTAAACAAATAAATAAATACCAACGACAAACAAGCTGCATCATCCACACACAAGTATAGGGTGTTCATATACAAGAGAACATTTTATAAATAAATAAAATTATTAAATTAATTGTTTATTAATTTATTTAATTATTTTATTTATAAACAATTTATTAGCGTGAGGAAATCATACACATATTCCCCCGATTCATATGAGAATCGCGTAGTAGTCATCAAATCTATTTTCTCTGATATTACTGATATAGTATTACGATAACGAATTTCTATAGTCTGGCAACACTGGCAATTTTCCCTTTGGTACTAGAAAATAATAATCATGTTTTGCCGTCGGCATTACGAAAAAAATAATAATCATGTATTGCCGTAGGCATTTGGAAAAAATAATACTCATGTATTGCCGTCGGCATTTGAAAAAAATTATACTCATGTATTGCCGTAGGCATTTGAAAAAAATAATACTCATGTATTGCCGTAGGCATTTCAAAAAAAATAATAATCATGTATTGCAGTCGGCATTACGAAAACTTATCATGCATTGCCGTAGGCATTAGGAAAAATTATCATGCATTGCCGTAGGCATTAGGAAAAATTATCATGTATTGCCGTAGGCATTAGGAAAAATTATCATGCATTGCCGTAGGCATTAGGAAAAATTATAATGCATTGCCGTAGCCATTAGGAAAAATTATCATTCATTGCCGTAGGCATTAGGAAAAATTATAATGCATTGCCGTAGGCATTAGGAAAAATTATCATGCATTGCCGTAGGCATTAGGAAAAATTAATAATCACTATTTTCACCATTGGTATTAGGAAAAATAATTTTCATGATTTTCCCGTCGGCATATACTCTTGAGAAATCTTAATCTTATAAAACCCCTTAAACCACACCCACAAAAAAAATCACCCGTTATCACAATTAATATTACCCAAAAAAAAATCACCCGTTCCCACAAAGTTAATGTAAACAAAAAACTCCTTATGTAAACAAAAATTTGGACGGACTTATTGAACCACCCTCGCAGGTATCAAATTTCACAAATTTCCAAGAATTTAACAATTTTCAAATTTTAATTACCCAAATTTAACAATTTCACCAACAATTTTGCAAGTTTAAGTGCCCGAGAATTGGCAATTCACTACTACTAAAACTCCCTTTTAAAAAAGTAAAATTAAGCAAACAGGCTAACAAAACAAAAAACTATGATCACCTAAGCTGGACTGCTGGATCAGCTTCATTTAAAAATGTTTATACATTTTTAAAAGGCAATGATATGTACATATAACCCCTAAAAATTTCTAACGACTAACTAACGTTGCATCAACTTTAAAAAAATGTAAATTAAATATAATTAATGTTTAATTATGTTTAATTATGTATCTTCGGGAGTTCAGTTTTACTTGAAATAGAAAATCCTCACAAACTTTTAAGTAAATGCAGATAAAACTTAAAACAACGTTTTTTAATTTCAAATAAAAAAAAGCTTTGAAGATATTTCACATCTATACACAACATCAGCAACAAGAACAAAAGACATGACATGACGAAAAAAATATGTATTCAAAGATTGAGTTTAAAACTTATTTGTATGTACATACATACATACATGCAAACAGAAAATCAATTTGTAGATAAGTATGAATACATATCAGATTTCTTATCAATGCTCCAGTGTTTATTAGATCTTGACAATCACACTTACATATCTACATTATGAAAATATATGAATCATTAATTTGCATGATCATACACTCAGGGAAATTATTCTGCTTAAAAATAAGAATGCGTCTCATTAATCCAATCAATTTCAATATAATAGAAAATGTATATTGAGATACCTAAAAACCAATGAGTTTAATAAATTAATACTGTAAATTAATATTTTTTCATATTGAAATAATAAATTTTAATATGACTAAACCTTCGTTAATGTTTTTTATTAATTCAACATGGTTTTTCTCTGGGTGGACGGCTTATCCTCCAGTCAAAGCAGGTAGATATACATACATAGTTAAACAAACAAAATCTGTAATATAAACAAATTTCTCAAAAGCAGACTTTAACGCTACTACTTTTGCCTAAGGAAAATATAAAGAAAACATAATCATGAGAAAATATAAAGCAATCGTAAGTATAAAAACATACTAGGATTAGAAAAGTTCCAATAAAGTTATGATATTTTATACTACCAAATGTCTGGCATGACAAACAATTTATTTCAATGTACACATAAATACTCGTACTAGCGTGAGAAAATCTCACTCACTCTCACACACAGCCACACAAAGAGGTGATGACGTAAAACGCAAACACAAACATACATATATAATGAAATTTTATAATATTATGAAATTCAAATTCCTCTGTCATGAAATACGAAACAATATTTCCTAAATAAATAACCGAAGGTTTCATAACAATACCTTCGTCTCCCACCATACGATCACATACATTAGTCGAAAAACATATACATACATACATTATGAAATGCATTCCCTCTCCACTTCCATATACAACAGAACAGATATCAGGGTTGCCACTCTCTGGAGGTATAAGATTATTTCTCCAGAAATACAAATAAAAAATAAAACTTGATGCATACATACAATACCCATACATACGCATAGCAACGAGAACTCACAACCGCAAACCAAAATCGATCAAATCACGATTACATACATATACACACAAATTTCTTGTCACTACCCTGCAGTCAGACTGGGAACCAAGTGTCTTTGTAGCAACATTAAAATTCTAGTGGCAATTTTGATATAATGAGGTTGTTTCTATCCCTCATTATAAAAGGAATATAGAAAACAAGTATAATATATTTGTGGTGGAATTGTCAACAACTTGTCTATATACATATATGCATTTGTACGTACACAAATTACTGGAACTAACTGTTTGGTTGGTATGTCTCCACGTCCCATAAGAACTTCGTAATCAATACCTACTTAATTGTTTCATTGTTATTTGTAGGGTTTCAATGACACATGCTAGATGTCTATAGCACAAAGTATTGTATGGGTAATAATTATAGAGTAGTACTGGTGACAAGTCAAAATCGAGTAAATACATTTTTCAAAATCGATATTTCCTACAGGGGTATAATATTTGTCTACCACTACAACAAAAGTATCCGACACCGGCAGACGCACAATTAAATACATAAACACACACACACACATATGCACACACACACATACATACACATATAAACACTTACATATACATACATCCATGAACTGTAAGCACAACGTTTCTTTACAATAATAACATAAGCTGTACACACAAGTGTACACACTCACACACAACCACACACGCACAACCGCACACACACAACCACACACAGACACAAAATCTCGGCATGAAAATCCCCAAAATTCCCCACATTCGGAACAGGGTTGCCATCACTTTTGTATTAATGGGGGTCTGAGTCCTGTTTTTTCCCGGTTTTTAATTCCCAAAACAGGACTCAGGTCCCCATTACCTATCTACTCATTCAGTATTTGTTCAAATTT
The DNA here is from genome assembly GCA_905220375.1 of Tachina fera. Lineage (NCBI taxonomy): Eukaryota > Metazoa > Arthropoda > Insecta > Diptera > Tachinidae > Tachina > Tachina fera. The sequence continues at coordinate 123,804,180 of LR999963.1, read as the reverse complement.
TTGGGGTTATTAACATTATTGTAATTTATTATTTCATAGTTTTAAAGGGGTTTAATGCCTTTTATAATTATTTCATCATTTGTTGTGTTTAATATTTTCAAATGAGTCATGCCGTTTTTCGGTGCTATTTAATTACTTAAAAATACGCCTGTTTTTAATTCATTATTAAAAATTATCTTCAGTTAAGTTTTATTTTAATGCTTGTATTATTTCTGTTCTTGGTGGTATTTTCATTTGTAGTGACGTAAATGATTGTGTATGCATTTTGAGTGTTATAGTTGTATTATTTGTAAATATAGAAATTGTAAATGTTTCAAATCTATTTTTCAAAGATATTTCTGGAGAAAATCTCTACCTATAATGCCGTTTGTTTCTATAGGAAAGTCTGAATCTACTATATGAAATGGGTGTAAGCATATTTCATTTGCTAAACTTAGTTCTATTTCTATTGTACCTAGTGAATGGATTTCTTCTGTAGTAATGCCTGTTAATTTTCATCTTTCTTCTTGATTTAAAAATTCATATTGGAATTCGTTTTGCATTCGACAAAGTGATATGTCAGCTCCTGTGTCAATAAAAAATGTGAAAGTTTTATTTTTGTACTTAGTAGTTATGAAATTTGTGTTATTATCAGATACTTTGTGTATTTTCAAATTTGGCAGTCCAGAATACCGCTGTATTCCGGGCCTAGTACGTTTCCCGAATCTTGTTTTGTGTGTATATGTCTGTTGTTGTTATTTCTATGTGTGCTTTTTTGTGTATCTCTATTAAAATTATTATTGTTTCTATTTCTACTATTGAAGGTGTTATTTCTAGTGGTGGGATTATTGTTTCTATTAAAACTTGTATTGTTTCTATTGTTATTAAAATTGTTTTCTCTGCTAAAATTTTTATTTCTGAAGTTAACAAAATTATTATTTCTGTTATAATTATGGTTATTCATGCGATTCGTATTGTTAAAATTACTGTTACTTCTATTCTGATTTGTATTATTATTAGTAAATCTAAACCTCTGATGCATAATATGTGCTTGGGCATTTGACATGTTGGATTCTTCAGCAATTTCTAGAGCTTCAGCAAATGTTTTTACTCTGCTTGCTTCTATTGTTTTGGCTAATCCATTTTTAAAAATGTTAAATGCAATGATTTCTGTAATTCGTTTAATTCTGAAATCAATTTGTCAAATTTGTCTGCAAATTTTCGTATGTCACCTTGTTGTGATATTTTATTTAAGTCATTTAGGATTCTATTTGGTGTTTGTTTTGTCTTATAATTTTTCTGTAGTTCTTCGATTAATTCTTTTAAATTGTTTGGTGTACTAGTTTGCTTTATTCTGTTATGTACTGTTTGATCTCATCTTGTTTTTAAAATGAATTGAAAGAAATTGGGTTTCTTTGTATCATCTATGGTGAATAAATTCCAAATTGGCTATGAATGGGCTAAGTTCTTCCTTTCTACCAGAGTAGATGGAAATTAATTTTGCAATTGATGCAATATCTGAAGCGTTTATTGTCATTATTGCAGTTGATTGTGAAGTGTTGTTTGTGATGTCTGAGTTTTTTGAAATTTTTGTAATTACTTCTTGATGTAGAGAGCTAGGTATTTCTAATTCTTATCATTTTCTTGTTGATATTTTTGTAAATTTATCTCTTATATCTAGGAAAAAAAACGTCGTCTGCGACTTTGTGTGAAGTTGTTAGTTGATTGTAATTAACATTTAATATTACTCTTATTTCTTTAAATTTGTTTTTTAAATTTGTGTATGTTTTTCAATTGTCTAATTTTTTGTACTTCTATCAGTGTTTAAACATTTAAAGGACTTGTCAAATTTTCTTTTATCAATCTTATTTTACTAACAATATTTTCCCATTCCATTGACTTAAAAATTTATGTTTATTTAATTTTTGTTTTCTTTTAAAATTTAGTTTTATCTAAATTGTCATTTCAAAATGTTATATTTCCTTAATAGTAAAGCTGTCTCTAATTCAGTTTTTGTTGAATACTTCACTTCCTCTTTATCGGGAGCTCCTTCAATTTCTAAATCTTTCCACAGTTGAGTCAGCCATTGACTAGAATACTGAATTTGTTCTTCAGTTTTTTTTTCTTGTAAGACCTGATTTTCTTCCGTCTTTACTAATTTGTATTAATTTTTATATTCTAAATGTATGTTTTTGTACGTGTATTTTTTTTAAATGAATAAGTTATTATATGTATGATGTATGTATGACAATGTTAAAGTAATTTTCTAATTTTTGTTCTGCAATTACAAAGTGTGATTTAATTACATTGGTATTTAAAAAAAGGATTTCAAATGTAAATTCTTATATATATTGAAGACATCTTGTTGATTCATGTTGAAAAGTTTTTGCACGTTTTTGTAGGTATTTTGTAAAGCTTTCTCGACTATCTCTTCGGGCATTTGTTAAAAGTCATGGGTTACAGTCCAGTTTGAAGAAATGTTAACGAATATTTTTAGTGCACGCTGATTTCAGGATATTCTTACATACGTTTAATATTTACAATTATCTTTTGTTTCGTTCTTCACTATGACAACGGTAAGCATTATTTTAAAGTACCAATCAAAAAAAGGAATTTGGTAATTATTAATTTATATTGTGACTGAAAAGTATGTAACTCAATATCTTGCATTCAGCATTCTTATTCTTTTAAGCTGTATTGCAATGCTTGTGCATTGAACGGCTTTGCCGTGAGAAAGAATATGTCATCAGATTTTTTTTTTGTTGTTTTTATTGAGAGCCTCAGAACTCAAAGTTAAAAAGGTATTTCTGCCGGTATAGCTCACTTCACAATTATTTGTTTTTGAGGTAATTATAGAGAGTATTCCTCAAGGGCACTTTGTTTGAGTTTTTCGTGGTTTTTTTTGTTTTTAATTGTATATGACTATGTAAAAATATTAACAAAGCAATTAAAGCTTATTTATCAAGGTTGTTAATATGTATTCCGAATATTTTTTTAAATGATTTTTTTAGTTTAGTATGTAAGAAAAACTCCGTTGAGACGACTGTTTACTATAAATTTACAAAGAGAGAGTGTTTAAAAACATCTGTATTGTGCAGTTACTGTTTATTCTTCTAACGCTCCTGCTTCTAAAAATGCAAACAGTCGCAGTCAAATCGAAGACAATAAACGAAAAGTTTTACACAACTTAGAGCTTCAGCAGTCAATATGTTCGAATAGTTTGCAGTTTGACTTACTCCAGTTTTAAATAAATTCAAAAGTTAAAACTTATACTTTTTTGAAATTTTTATTTAATTTCTTTGTTATATGTTGATAGTTTTTCGTTGACCTTAGAAATTTTATATATACTAGATATACCAATGGATGACACAATCGCCCGTATTCTAGAATCTAAATGTAATTAATTTTACTAAGATTCAAAGAAAATGTATCTAAACGTCATAAAAAATTCATTAAAACACAGCCACCCACATTCGTACATACATATGAATAATTAAATAATACACGAAATTAAGAAGACAAACGAAATCTCTTTAACTAAGCTAATACAATTTATTGAACTCTCTTCCTTTAAGTATTATGGCTTTCATACAATAACAAATAAGAGAAAAAAATGTTAGATCAAGAAAAATACTACAAACACACACACAATCTCATGTTTTGTTTCTTGTTTACTTGTAAGCTAATAATGTAGTAGTAGCAATTTTAAACGCTTATAGCACGCAAAATACTGAACCGATTTGAATAAATTATAGATTCTGCACATCTGTACCAAAAAACCTTTAAACCCATATAAATCTTTTTAAAATAGGTGCAGTAGTACCAGCGTAAAAGGGATTACAAAAAACATGTTTGCCTATTAATTATATAGATGTTCTCTATTAATCAGGCTCAATGTGATAATTATTTTAATAAAACTCTTTTTGTTTAATTAAATTATTGATTTTGTTTAATCTTTTATTTTTTAAATATTTCGAACACCTTCGGTGTCCTTCTTCAGGAAAAATTCTATATTAAGAACAAAAACTAAAATATATGTATACGTATGTACATTAATTATACATGTTAATACAAATTTAAACTTGTTTATACATAAATACAACTAAAACATAATATTATCCTATTTAGAGTAAGGTCGTCAGCTGTCCGCTTTCGGAAAGAATCAAATTCTTAATAAAAACCTGGGCCCTATTCCACAAACAATAATCAACTTTTCTCTTTGCACTTATAAAACTTTTTCGTCAATTTGCAAAACTTTTTGTTCCTCAGAACTACAAAATTTGATAAGTGATAAGTTGAAATCGATAGTGCAATTTGCAAAGTTTTTGCAATTTGTATGCTCTTTTTTTAATTTCTGTTCCACGAACGTTCTCTTGTGCAATGTCAATACTGAAAAGTATAATTTGCAAAGACTTTGCAAATAATTATGCTTTTTAAGCTCTTTCGTTCCACAATAACTGTAAATTTTATTTTTGCAAAGCAAATTTTAATAAAATTGTCAAAAATTTGCAAAGTAAACGATCTCTTTGCAAATTAACAAAATAAAATTCGTAGATAAATCTTCAATTATGTTCAAACATAACAATCATAAGGCTGAGTTTACATCTGGCATTTCTTGTGTGTCATTTGCCCAGAAAAACGTAGCCAACTCATTACTAATGAAAAACTGTTTGATTCAGACATATATTTATTGATTTAAACAGTTTGCAATCATTTTTTATTCTATAAAATTGTCTATTAATTATGTATGAAACTGTTTAACTTAATAAATACATGTCTGAATGAAATAGTTTTTCATTAGTAATTAGTCGGTTACGCTTTTTTTACGCTTGTGTGGCATTTGGCACACATATGTAAACCCGCCCTAACAATGTTACATTGAACTTTAAATTATATTATTATTTTAAATTATATTCGTATAAACTTCTTTTAAGCGTTCCTATATATTCTATTATATATAGCAATACCAATTTAGAATAACACATTGAAAACGTTACGTTCAACATTTGGATTGGGCTTTTAAAAACTTCTTCACAAACAGTATTTTTATATGTTTATTAACCTTCAAAATGAAATGAACTTTAATTTGTTCTAACCACCATACTTATAATATTTAAAATAAGTTTGAAATCTATTTTATTTAAAATTTATCATACAAAGTTTTCTTAAAGTGGATTACAAGTACATTTGCTTTTTTGTGAATATGGATGTATGTACTATATAATAGTAATAATTAGTCCTATGAAATTCTTATTTCTAAAATGATTAGTTGGTAGAAGAGAGATAGACGAGAGGAAAAGAAACGTGTACTCGCATTCATATACTTTCAATACGTTTTGATTTCTCATTCGTAATGTTAAAAAATTATGCATAAAAAATATGAGCTGAAAAATAAGACTTGAATTGTGTGGACACCGATGAAAGTTCAAAGAAGAAAAAGTGATGAGTTTAGCAATGAGACTTGACTGGTGTGAACTGGGACTTACTTTATTGTTTTGAAAAATAGCGAATACAATATTTTTTAATCACATGAAACACTGCATATTTTTTTTAATTTTAATTTTGCGGTTAATTTTAACAAATTATATTTGGGAATGCAAAGTGAAAAGTTATAAGACAGATATGCAAAGATTATCAAACGTTTTGTTGAACACTGTGCACACCCACTTTGCAGCAAAACGTAAAGACTTCGCAAAGAGCACAAATACTTTACAAAAAACGCAAGAAATGCACAAAGAGAGCAAAGTCCTTACAAAAATATGCTTGGTGCAAAGTGAAATTTGCAAGGAACATTGTGGAACAGAGACACTTATCACTTTGCCAAAAAATGTAGTTTGATAAGCGCAAAGTGAAAAATTTATTAGGTTTTTGTTGAATAGGCCACTGTTTGTTAATTACTTATTTTTAGGGTTCCGTATATCAAAGGTGAAAAGGAACCCCATTGTTTTCACTACGCTGTCCGTATCTGTCCGTCACACGCTATTTTCTCAGGAACCGTAAGAGCTACGGACCTGAAATTTAGACAGAATATCTAGAACCTTGACCAATATAACAACAAATACATGAAAATTTAAATGTTTTCGAAAAGGAGCAACGAAAAAAGTAGATAGGTAATGGGGACCTGAGTCCTGTTTTGGGAATGAAAAACCGGGAAAAACAGGACTCAGACCCCCATTACCTCAAAAGTGATGGCAACCCTGTCCCGAATGGGGGGATTTTGAGGATTTTCATGCCGAGATTTTGTGTGTGTGTGTGTGGTTGTGTGTGTTTGATTCTTTCTATGTATGCATGTACTTGTGTGTCCAGCTTTTGTTCTTATTGTAGAGAAACGTTGTGTTTACAGTAGATGGATGTGTCTGTGGGTGTTTGTATGTGTGTTTGCATATGTGTGAGTTTTTGTAATTACTTGTATGTTTGCTGGTGTCCGCTACTTTTACTTTTAAATTATCATCCATACAAAACTTTGTACTATAGACATTTAACATGTGCTTGGTATTAAAAACCTACTAGTAATACTAAAACAATTGACTAGGTAGTGACTACGTAGGTGTTATGGAAGCATGGAGAAATATCAACCAGACAGTTAGTACTGGTATATATTATATACCTTTTGTATAATAATATAATACAAGAATATTTTGGTAACATGATCAGGTTAACGAACATTGTTAAATTGCATAATTGCAATTCGGCAAAACTAAGCGTGTGAGTCTTATTTTGTTTATTGCCGAAATGCGATATTCCACTTTTACAAGTCTAACCAATAAAAATTCATTAAATTATAAAAATTGCAAAATTAACAACTTTCGCAATATTAAAATTTTATGTCTTTTAGGCAATCAGAATTGAATCCATGCAATTGTAAAATTAACATTTTAAATAAGGAAAAAGATTGGCCGCAGTCTTTGCTACCTATTCATGTGTGTCGGTACTTGAAACTTTGTAATTAAAATTATAAATAATTTGTAATTAAAAAAAAAAATAAAATAATAAAGCATAAAGTGTAAAATATATTAATTAGAAAATACTTTTGCTTAAATAAATCAGCGCAGTCGTTAGCGCAATAAGAAGATGTTTTTAAGAATATTCCTCAATGTCACTTTGTTTATGCTTTTATATTATTTTTTTATATAACCAAAGCAATAAAGCTTATTTATTATAGTCAGTATGTACCTATTGCGAATAATATGTACTACGAATATTTTTTTGTATAATTTTATGTGTGTTTGGTATGTAAGAAAAATTCCGCTAATCGAATATTCGCTATGAAGGTACCACGAGAACTGAAACTTCAACATGACTAGACTTTCGTTAATGTTTTTTATTAATTAAATATGGTTTTTATTGATTTTAAGCTGTTTTTTCTCTGAGTGTACATATGTTATTGACACTTGATATTTGTAAAATTTAAATTAAAGGGTTGTCCAACAGTAAATGCAATTTTGACTATGTAATTTTGACAACCTGCTATATCTTGGAAACCGTAAAAGGCAAACTCTTGAAATTTTCAAGAACTGTAAAACAAAAATATACGAAAATTATTAAATCACCAAACCAAAAAAAAAATCGCCAAAAACAAAACAACACGCTTAAACGAAAAAAAGCACAGAGTTAAAAAAAATGTATAGCACTAAAATAAATTGGCAAAACCGAAAAAATCGACAGAAGTGTTTTCCCTTCTGTCGATTTTTGTCGAATCGCCAAATGAAAAAATAAACGCCAAAAACCGAAAATAATCGCCAAAAACCGAAAAAATCGCATAATTGAAAAAATGCCAAAATTAAAAAAATCGCCAAATGAAAAAAAAATCGCAAAATTTAAAAAAGCCAAGAACCAAATATCGCCAAAGCATTAACAAATCGCCTATATGAAAAAAATCGCACAAAAGAAAAAAATATCACCAAAATTAAAAAACGCCATAACCAATAAAATCTACAAAACGGGGAGAAAAAGGGCTTAAACTGAAAAAATCGATAAAAACCGAAAAAACACCAAAACGAAAAAACGCTCAAACCCAAAAAACCCAAAAACAAAAAAAAGCCAAATTTATTTATCATATATGCTCAAGTTTGTATTGAATTACATATCTAGTGTCGGTACGGAACCCTTCGTGCGCGGGTCAAAGTAGCACTTCACTGAATTTATTTGTTTTTGTTTAGCTTATATATGCCTATATGTATGCGTGCAATTTTCTGTCTCTTTTATAGTTTGTTACGTGCCTCAATCAGCTCTGGGTGTTTTGGTGCCGACTAGCTCATACTCACCTTGTCTCATCAGTTGCCCACACTCGATCCTTTTGTTATTCAAGGGAATCATTCTTACCCAACAATTACTTGCATGCTTTAACTGTCATATTTATTACTTCACTGTTTTGCACTCTTTTACTAGTCATTTAAATTACTTTACCTTTTTCCATCAAACTTGTTAATATTCTTTCGTATTTCTTTTTCCTGTTTTTGCCAAATCAATATATAAATATATATTTATAACTGGCTATACCTGGTTTGCTTCGCTACACCCATCGTCTTTTCAATTTCATTTATATCGATTTGAAAGTGTTGGAGGGGCAGAAATTAAATTCATTAAGTATATAGCCTATGCTTTCTTCTAAATGAAGCTATACCAATGCTTTAAACTTCATTAAAATCGATTTTAAATTTATAAAAAAGCATGACTCATCCATTACCCTTTGCTTATCTTACTTATGAGAAAGTACATACATTACCGTAGTCGGCAACCTATACCATTTCATTTTACATTTGTGTGAGTTATACTCTCAACACGATCAGGTTTTGCCAGTGACATTTCGTCTCTATTCCTTAATTTTCAATTTTAAATCTCCAAGGGAAAATTAGATTTTATTATGGTCAGAAAATAAGCTCAAATTTTGTTTATAAGGAAAGGTATCTTTTCTTATTGATACGTTAAAAATATCGTTTTGTAGAATAACACATTTAAAACGTTGCGTTCAAAATTTGGATTGTGCTTTTTTAAAACTTCTTTACAAACAATCTTTTTATTTATTTTATTAACCTTCAAATTGAAATGAACTTTAATTTGTTCTAACCCCAATACTCATAATATTTTAAATAAGTTTGAAATCTATTTTATTTGAAATTTATCATACAAAGTTTTCTTAAAATGGATTTCAAATACTTTTTATTTCTTATGAATATGGATATATGTACTATATGATAGTAATAATTAGTCCTAGTTTACACAATGAAAGTCTTATTTCTAAGCTGATTAGTTTGTGGGAGAGAGATAGACGAGGGAAAAAAACGTGTACTACGTGTAAACGTTTTGCTTTGCCATTCGTAATGTTAAAAAATTTCACATTCATACGCAAAACTATTCATAAAAAATATGAGCTGAAAAATAAGATTTGAATTGTGTGGACACCGATTAAAGTTCAAAGAAGAAAAAGTGATGACCTGAGGAATGAGACTTGACTATAGTGAACTGGGACTTACTTTATTGTTTTGAAAAAAAAAGCGAATAAAATATTTTTTTAATAACATGAAACACTGCAAATTTTTTTCATTTTAATTTTGCGGATAACTTTAACAAATTCTATTTAGGAATGCAAAGAGAAAAGTTATAAGACAGAAATGCAAAGATGATCAAACGTTTTGTTGAACACTTTGCACACTCACTTTGCAGCAAAACGTAAATACTTTGCAAAGAGCGCAAATACTTTACAAAGAGTGCAGGAAATGTACAAAGAGAGCAAAGCTTTTGCAAAAATACATATACTTGGTGCAAAGTGAAATTTGCAAAGACTATTATGAAACAGAAACACATCACTTTGCCAAAAATATACTATTTGACAAGGGCAAAGTGAAAAAGCGATAGGTTTTTTGGGGAATAGGGCCCTGTTTGTTTATTTACTTATTTTTAGGGTTCCGTACATCAAAGGTGAAAAGGAACTGAATGTTGTGGCAATAGTAACTTTAATCCAAGCACATAAACTTATATTGACACTAGTTTTGTTTGCCGGGATGTCCTTCAAGCACTTGAACTTAAAAAACGTAGTAGAAATCATTCAATAAAACACTTTAAATGCCTTAAGAAGATTGACCAATTCTTTATTTTAATTCTTGTTTTTTTTACTAAATTAATTTAATAAATTGCTTAATTTAACTTAATAATGAATTGCGTAAATTAACTTTATAATAACAAAAAATAAAATGCTTATGCAACTATTGTTTAAAGAGTAAATTTCTAATTGACCTATTTTTAATTATTGAGTTTAAAATTGGCTGTATTGGCATATTTGTGTTTAAGTAATTAATGGCATTTTCAATGACATAAATTTAATGCGGAAATTAAATGACCTACTTTTTATGGTAAAGTAAAATTGCTTTTTGGCATATTTAGTAATAATTTAATTATATTTTAACAAACTGACTAATAGTGACTAACAAAATTTATTATTATTATTTATAAATTAAAACTGCATTTTATAGGATAATATGTTGAACTAAGTGTCAACATTCTCCCCCGCATTGACCAATGGTCGATGGTGCTAAAAGATTGAATTCAGGTATCTCCAACATCAATGTTGATGGCTCGTGGTGATGGAAGTGGCTGGTTGGTTTAGTTGCATGTGGATTTGCTGTTCCTTTGCTCTTGGTGTTGTGTTGATGATTAATGTGGCGAATAGTACGAATATTACCAGTGCAGAATAACTGACTGCATGATGGTGAAAACTATTGGATTTAACGAGTGCTGGGGGTTGATTCTCGTTCTGTGAAACTATGAAATTAAAAGTTTTTTTTTCACGATTTCATAGCATTTCTGATTCCCGTTCAGTGAAAAATGAAAAAAATTTAAATACATTTTCATTATGGAAAAAATGGGGAATGGAACAAAACTTTTCACAGTTACATAACTTTGTCGATTCTCGTTTAGTGTAACTGTGAACAAAAAATTTAAAAAACTTTTCATATGATAAATTTTTTTACACAAAATATATTACGATTAGCGGATTTTTTCTTACATACTTACTAAACAAACAAAAAATTATACAAAAAAGTATTCGTAGTGCATATTATTCGTAATAGGTACATACTGACTTTAATAAATAAGCTAGCTTTATTTGCTTTGCTAATATTTTTTGAATATTAGAAATAACAGAAACAAAAGAATCTGCAAACAAAAAAAAAACACAAATAAAGTGCCCTTGGAGAATACTGTATATGAGTTCCTCAAATACAAAAAATTGTGAAGTGAGTTCTAATGGCAGAAATTCCTATACCAATGTGAGTTTTAAAGCTGTTAATGGAAACAATAAAAATAATAAATCTAATGAAAGTCTTTTTTCAACGGCAAAGCAAATTTTTCGTCAGCGACTAACTTTGCTTTGTCTAATGCCAAATTGTAGTGATTCATTAACATTATAGTTGCTTAGTACTTCTTCATATAAGTCAGTAATATCATTCCCTTCCTGCTCGTGTTCATCCCTTAACAAAGTTATTACTGCAGATAACAGTGGCTCAAAACTCAAGGTACAAGTTGGAATGGACAGATATAGAAACGTGGTAAAGCGTGGGCGAAGCCCGAATTCTTCAAATATTTCATCCGCTCCAAAGATGTTTAGGGATAACAGTACATCAGGCCATTGGTGAAAACGAAATTCATGTTATTCCAATTAAGCGTGTTAACATTGACGAAACTAAAATTCAAGTATACGAAGAAAAAGATTTCCGCAAAATAGTGACTGAATTCGAAAAAAATAAAACAAGTTTTTATACGTACCAGCTTAAATGTGCATTGACTCTTAAGTTAATCCCAAAGAAGTAAAAGATGCACTCATCATAAAAGAATTTAAAGTAAAAAACTGTTGGTAAATTAATCAATAGGGAGAAGATCCCCCAGCCTCTATTTCGTGTTGAACTGGAGCCGAATGATATACTATTGAAAAAACGAGACACACATAATTTATAGCCTAAAATACCTCTTATACCGAAAAATTACAGTTGAAGAGCCACATAAGTGATCAGATCCCGAACAGTGTCATAATTGCAAAGAATATGGCCACACAAAAACATATTCCAAATTACCCTCTTTTGGCAATAAGCTAAAAGAACAAAGTGATAAAAAATGCAGTAATTGCAGTTACTTTCCGTGTATCGTATGCGAATGCTGCTAAAACAAATTATTTTCCCACACAAAATGTTTCCCCGCCAAATTATTCAACAAATACAAACTCAAGCAGAAAAAAGTTCCCGGTATGGATGGAATTAGTAACCAGATAAGTTACCCCGTACTGCAATTAGAATCTTGTTATTAATTTTTAATGCCATTTTACGACTAGAGTATTATTCAGCCTGCTGGAAGCTTCCCAAGGTTAAAATGATTCCAAACCCAGGTAAAGATCTTACCAAAGCTGAGTCATATAGGCCAATAAGTTTGCTGTCAACTATGTCAAAACTCTTCGAAAAGCTACTCATGACAAAATTGTCTTCAAATTTAACTGATAATGGGTGCATCCCGGACCATCAATTTGGTTTTATAAGCCATCATAGCACCATTGAGCAAACGCATAGATTGGTTCAATTTATCAGAAAAACATTTGAGGAAAAGAAGTATTGTTCTGCCCTGTTTATTGATGTTTCTCAGGCATTTGATAAAGTGTGGCAGGAAGGCCTGATTTTGAAATTGAAGACATACTTACCAATAAACATTCTAAATCTTTTGGAAAGTAACATTCTTGCACTAAAATTTACAGTTGCGGAAGGACACTTTATGAGTATGCCTGAAACTATATCATCCGGTGTGCCACAGGGGAGTATACTGGGGCCATTTTTATATTTAATTTATACTTGTGATATGCCTGTGAGCAGTAGTATCCACACTTCTACATTTGCCGACGATACCGCCTGCCTTAGTATGCACAAAAACCCTGATGAGGCATCCCGAAAACTCCAAGAATATATTAGCCAGATGGAACTATGGTTAAACTTATGGAGAATTAATGTAAATGAACAAAAGTGTGTTAAAGTAACATTTACCTTACGAAGAGATACTTGTTCCCCAGTCGGATTAATAATCAAGTTGTTCCTCAACATTCACATGTGAAATATCTTGGTATACACCTCGATCGACGGCTTACATGGAAACATCACATTGACTATAAGTTAACTCAAATGAAACTAAAATTAACTCAGGTACATAGGCTGATTGGCAGAAATTCAACACTTAGCCTAGACTGCAAATTTTTAATATACAAGACGGTTTTAAAGCCAATATGGTGTTACGATATCCAGCTATGGGGCACTGCTTCTGCTTCCAATGTAAAGAGAATTCAACGAAGACAAAACAAAATTTTAAGGTTAATAACATCTGCTCCATGGTACATTAAGAATTCAAATATACATCGTGATTAAAATATCCCACTAGTGACTAAAGAAACTGCAAAATACGTAGGCAAATATCTAGCATAACTCGAGTCACATCCTAATCCGCTTTCTCGTAATATTTTGAACTTTACTGGACACATCCGCTTAAAAAATAGAGATACAAGGGCTGTAATACTAAACACTCCGAATGAAGCTGTTTGGAAATACTCTGTTTTGCTTATCACTACTTATGGACTATTTATAAGTATCGCTAAGTTATGTCTGACATTGGTCGGGCCTACTAATTATACTTACGATTTAAGATTTGAATACTTCTTGTTAGTTCATATATGAAGATACAATAAATAAGAAACATGCATAAAAAAATACAAATTGAAGCTTTAATTTTATCGTCTTGAAGCTACTCTTAAAAATCTGGTACAAGCTATACACAATTTAACAAAAAATATGACTAGCATGATGCAAGAAATGCTGCGAATGCAGAATACACTGCTCTAGGCATTAATTAACAAGCGTTAAAAATATGTTTCTGGAACGCAAATGGCATTCGCCAACATAAAAATTAACTTGAGCACTTCCTTACGGAAAAAATATTGATATAATGTTGGTCTCTGAAACTCATTCGACTTCGAGAATCCTCTTTAAAATTAGTGAGTGCACTATATATGATACAAAGTACGCTAGAGGAAGAGCTTGTGGTGGATCAGCAATTCTAATTAGGTCAAGACTCCAGCACTATATGCTTGACAACATTTGTGAAGAACATAAGCTTGCTTTGCGTCAATAATTTTTGTACGAAATTCAATATATCTTCAATTTACTCCCCTCCTAGATTTTTAATTACTGAGAATCAATATGAGGATTTCTATAAATTGCTTCATAGCAGCGGGCGACTACAATGCAAAATATACGTACTGGGGTTCGTGCCTTGTAACACATATAGGTCGAGCTTTGTTTAAAACAATTTCAAAAATGGGCGTGGATGTTATTTCCAGTGGGGAGCCCATTAACTGGCCTACTGACGTACGAAAAATTCAAGGTGTTATTAATTTTGGCGTCATGTAAAATATTTCTAGGGATTTAATTGACGTTGAAACTTCTCTAGATGTCTCATCCGATCACTCCCACACTATCGTCAATCTGTAACCAACTACGAAGTGATTTGCCTCACCCATATATAAAGATGATCAATCGTGTTAATTGGCTGGGATTCAAAAAATAAATTAGTAGTCATTTCACGGAAAATATTACTCTAAGAACACCCAATGATATTGAAACTAACATTGCTTAACTTAACGAAAATTTTAAACAGGCTGCTGAACATGCCACTACCTCCCATCCGCAACCTGGGTTTAATAAAATTTATTCCAGGGATATTGAACATCTCGTGTGTGAAAAAAGAAGAGCTAGAAGGGAATGGCAACAGCACAGATCACCCCAACATAAAATCAGACTTAAAGAGTATACTAAACGACTCCAAAACTTGCTTGCATCTGAAAAACTGCATCTTTTAAATATTATCTGGAAGGTATTGGTGTCACGCCAGCATCTAATTACACTCTGTGACGCGCTGCTAGTAAGCTTAAAACACCCATTGAGCTTAAGTCACCTCTGCACACATCTACTGGAGGTTGGGCAAGAAGCGATACGGTAAAATGTAAAATATTTGCTGCGCACTTAAAATCCGTATTTACGCCAAACACATTTCCTGGTGTTGCTGATTTGCCAAGTATAGTTGCTCTACCCCCTCAACCCTTAAAGTTTAAAGTGCATTATGTACAAAAAGTGATTGCTAAACTCAAGCCAAATAAAGCTCCAGGTATTGATGGAATTAGTAACAAGATGCTGATGAATTTACTGCATATTGCAATAAGAATCCTGTTGTTTATTTTTAATGCCATATTACGACTGGAGTATTATCCACAACACTGGAAGCTTGCCAAGGTCAAAATGATTCCAAAGCCGGGAAAAGATCTTACCAAAGCTGAGTCATATAGGCCAATAAGTTTGCTGTCAACTATGTCAAAACTCTTCGAAAAGCTGCTCATGACAAAATTGTCCCCTATTCTAACAGATAATATTTCCATACCGGACCATCAATTTGGTTTTAGAAGTCAGCATAGCACCATTTGAAAAAACGCATAGATTGGTTCAGTTTATAAGAAAAACATTTGAAGAAAAGAAGTATTGTTCTGCCCTGCTTATTGATGTTTCTCAGACATTTGATAAAGTTTGACATGATGGCCTAATCTTAAAATTAAAGACATATCTACAAAATAACATTCTGGAATTTTTAGAAAGTTATATTTTAGGCCGGAAATTCTCTGTTATGGAAGGAGAATTTATGAATACGCGCGAAACTATCTCATCCGGTGTATCACAAGGGAGTATACTAGGGCCAATATTGTATTTGATTTATACTTGTGATATGCTTGTGAGCAGTAATATCCACACTTCTACATTTGCCGATGATACAGCCTACCTTAGTATGCTCGAAAACCCTCATGAGGCATCCCAATATCTTCAGGAACATATAACACAGCTTGAGCTATGGTTATACTATTAGAGAATAAAAGTAAACGAACAAAAGTGGGTACAGATAACATTTACCTTACGAAAAGATACTTGGCCCCAAATTAGAATAACAGTCAAGTTGTTCCTCAACATTCACATGTGAAATATCTTGGTATACACCTTGATCGTCGGCTTACATGGAAAGACCATATTGACTCTAAGCTAACACAAATGATACTTAAATTAACTCAGCTACATTGTCTGCTTGGTAGAAACTCAACACTCGGTATAGATTGAAATTTTTAGTATACAATTCGCTTTTGAAGCCAATATGGTGCTACAGAATACAGTTATAGGGCACTGTTTCAGCTTCCAATATAGAGAGAATTCAACGTACACAAAACAAGATTTTAAGACTAATTATATCGGCTCCATGCTACATCAGATATTCAAATTTACATCATGATTTAAATATGATACAAGTGACTGAAGAAATTGCAAGATACGCAGGTAAATACTTAACAAACCTCGAGTTTCACCCTAATCCCCTTGCTCGTACCATCTTTAATATTTTGGGACACATCTGCTTAAAAAAGAGGGACACTACGGCTCTAATACGAAACATTCCAGTTGAAACTTCTTGAACATATTTTTGTGCTTAACATGACACTTATGAGTTATTAATTACTCCCACTAAGTTTATGCATGACTTTGGTCGGGCCTAATAATTATATTTTAGATTTAAGATTTGAATACTTATTGAAATTTTTGAAGATACAATAAATAAGTACCAGTAAGAAAAAAAATAGTTACGTGAAAAACAGTAAAGCAGCTAGAAGCTACATAATCAAAAATAATACCTTGTGAATTATTTAGGATCTTAGGTAGATGTTGAAATTGCAAGCGACAATTCTGAAATTTAGTTAAAAAAATACACTCTTCTCTGTCTGCAGACAGTGAGTACCAACATCAGAGAAGAAAAGTGCAGAGATGTACATATAGGTCATTCCTTTGGGTCATGCTAAAATTTAAGATGATAGAATGTGGAAAATTAAGTGCGTTGTCGGCCGTACTAAGAGGTTTCTCTCCTGAGTATAAGAATAATAATAATAACGACTTTTCTGAGTAAATATTTTTGCGTACCCAGCCTTCTGCAGAACTTAATGGCTGACAATGGTTTTCTTCATTAAAGGCTACAGCAAGATAAAAAGAAAACTTTTACTCAGCACAGCCACTGTTCGATATTTAAGCTCGACAGGAAACGTGTACGGCATAACACATTTCCCTATTCCCACAGAAGAAACGAATAATAACTCCTAGGGGTTGAAGTAAAGTTTGTCTTAAGTTCTGCTTATGACGATGATTTGGAAACAATAACTCACCTTGCAATTGGAAGCGTAAATTTTACCCAATCTATAATAAAGGTAAAAATATTAGGTTAAATTATGTAGCAATAAGCTTTTGAACACTTTTACCTATGCTCATGCAGAATTCCTTGCAATATGTGCATAATAAAAATATAAATAATATTATTTATTTACATAACATATTTCAACAGCATAAAAACAAAAGTTTCATAGGCACAACGAAATAAAACAATTTTATGTAATTGTGAAAATTATTATGAAAAATGGTTGTGAAAATGAAAATGAAAGTTTTTTTTTCATTTCACATAACCAGAATCGACCCTCTGGTATGTGAACAACGTTTGATTCGTTTGGTTGTTTTTTCAATGCGCTCAGTTGCTTTTGATGGATTTCAATCTGGTTGTTGGATGTGTTAAATTTTTTATTCATCTCTTGTGGTATGCTAATATGATCTATGGGCCGTAGTTGGCCATATGATATGTGTAGTGTACTAGATAAACCTAAGACCTTGGATTCTGATAAACGTGCCTTTGAGTGTGCAGTTTTCTTCTATCTCTGTTATTCCGGTGCCGTTTATTGTATATTGGGCATGTTCAGAACTGCAAACTGCTGATATCTCTAGTTTTGTGGTGGTCGCGAAGATCCGTTATTTGGATATTTTAGTTGTGTCCATGTGGAGTTGTCTGCCAACCGAATGAGCTTGCATTTACTTGTTTATTGGATTGATTTTGATTTCTTCCTGAGTTTGAACTGTTTGTTATTGCATATGAATATATCAGCTTTAAGTGTAAGTTTGATATCTCATGGGTTCTGAATAGAATGTGTTCGTCTCTATGGGGGTTTATTCCTCTGATTTGATTAATATTAAGTTATTGTCCTTTATGGTTGGTACCGAAATTATGTTGAAGAGTTCAAAATATTGATGGTCTGCTAAAGGTAACATTACTTTGAAATTGACTTCATTCTTTGATACCGCTCCTTTGACCTTCATTGATTTTTATAGTTGGTTTAAACTATCGTCTTTAGTTTGAAGTTTTCGGCTTGTTAGAAGATGAGCCTTTTTTAACCTTGATTTGTTATTAAGTTGTGCTGGGGACAATAAAAGTGAACTAATTTTTCCATAGTGGATATCGGTAAGTAAGCCAATAATCTCCCTTTCAACTGCTTGTAAGTTTACGTTCACTGGTTGGGTAAAAGTGAGATTAATTGTATTTGGTTGGTTTGGTCAATTTGCTTAGCTATTGCATTCTCTTGTTCATTTACCTTGTCAATTATATCCATTATTTGTTTCTGAGTACTTTGTTTGTCTTGCTGGATGATATTAATGGTTGAGTCAATAATAGATGGTTGATATTTAAGCAGTTGAAACAAATAGTTTGATTTTTCTTTAGCATTCTTGATGGTGTCTGACATTTCATTTGCATATTCCAAATCAAGAGCGCCAAACAACAATTGTGTAACAATTTCAATAATGTTGAAGGCTCTTCTTTTTACTCTACTGCTTGAAAATAGCTCCTTCTCTTGAATCAATTCATTTTTTATTTGATTGAAGTTGGTTGTCAAAATGTGGCAAGTTAGTTGATGTTTAATGGGTGAACAGAATTGTTGTAGAGTAGTTATTCCTGACTGGAAGACCTTCAACTCGGAAGTAAATGGTGCTAGGTCATAGTATATCATTAGTCTTCATTCAGCCGTCACTAGTTTTACATTTCCAATTCGCTCAAAGTGTAGTGCTGGGTTATCATGAAAGTTGGTTACTTTGACATTGCTATTCATTGCTACTGGAATTAAAAATAGTGTTGTTATTATAGTAAGTAGCATTGAAGTGGACATAGGCCTAGGTTTTTTTGATGGTGGAATGTCTGTTTCATCAACTGATATCGGGCGAGGGAGATTGGTCAATCCATTTGTTGATAGTTCTTCCTGCTGCAATAGTGGCGCTAATCTATGAATAGGCTGGAGGCTGTCTTTATATCTGCTACCCTGACTTGCCATCAGTTCCCTTACAAGTTTTCAGGATTCTACCCAGTGGCCATTACATTACGGGCAAATTGTCCTCCTTTACTATGCCTAAATTTCCTTCTTTCGCTTTTTGAGATGATATCTTCCACTTCTGTTCTTCTTGTACCTGGTCCAAATATTCCAATGACCACATTTTCGAAAATTTGTGTTTAATCTGCGACACAAGATTCCATCTTTTTGCCAGTGAGCAAGTAAGATTAAACACTTGATAGTCGATTTGTGAGTTAAAGGTGTTAAATCGTTTGGAGCACTTGATAAGGAAGTAAGAGGCCGTGAGTTTAGAATGGCCTCAATTTCAATGATGACTGTTTCTTATTCTTCATGCGTTAGCGAAGCCGTTTATATGCTGCGTAAAAGTATTTGTTTGGCTGACTGCCTCCCATAACCCACCGAAATGTGGTGCCTTAGGAGGTATAAACTTGAATTCTATTCCATCATTACTGCAAGATCCAGTTATTGTTTCTTGTGAAGGTTTGGAAAACTTTGCGTTCGGTAGTCTTTCAAGCTGGTTCCGTGCCCCAAGGAAGTTCGTAGCGTTATCTGAATAGATGGTTTGACAACGTCCACGTCGGGCGACGACCTTCTTTAGAGCTCGAATAAATGCTTCTGTTGTGACGTCAGTTAACACTTCTAAATGTACTGCTATTGTTGAGAGGCATATGAAAACTGCAACGTAGACCTTGCGAGGTATGTTACCTTTAAGTTTATCTACAGTAGATCTCAGGAGGCAGGTAGATCTCCCATGATTTGTTGCATTAACTTTAACCTGGTGCATCGGATGCAGGTTTAAACTATGTGTCTGGTCATTGACTTCCTTTTATTATCCAAAATTGTTGCCTGGAGATGGAGAGTAGTGCTTGGTTTTTTTTTAATACATGTATTTATTTATTGTATCTTCAAATATGAACTAACAATAAGTATTCAAATCTTAAATCTAAAAATATAATTATTAGGACCGACATAAATCGGACATAAATTTATTAATAGTTATAAATAATACATAAGTAGTGATAATCAATCAATAGCTGGTCTGGTTTTCAGATCAGCTTTTCAGGACCTGGACTGGTTTTCACATCAGCTTTTCAGGACCTGGTCTGGTTTTCAGATCAGCTTTTCAGGACCTGGTCTGGTTTTTAGATCAGCATATAAGGCGCTGGTCTGGTTCTTAGATCCGCTTATCACGAGCTGATCTGGCTTTCAGATCAGGTTATCAGGTATTAGATCAGGTCATCAGGTAGGTGATCTGTAAAACAGATCAGCCTATCAGGAGCTATTCAGATTTGTAGATCAAGCTATCTGGTTCAGATTGAGTTATCAGTATACAAGCAGCTGGCCATTTAGATGCATGAAGTTTAAGGTCTTGCATGAAAAGAATTTCGTAGACGGGAACTAGGGCTTATTTTTGAACTAACGTTCGATGATTCATCAAAATTTCATATGAAGTTATTTATATTTACGTTGGTTTGACCATAAGTATGGGTCAATATTTATGATATCCATATATAAAGCCTGATCTGGTAACTTATAACCTGATCTGAAGGCCAGATCAGCTCGTGATAAGCGGATCTAAGAACCTGACCAGCTCCTGATAAGCTGATCTAAAACCAAACCAGGTCCTGAAAAGCCAATCTGAAAACCAGACCAGGTCCTGAAAAGCTGATCTAAAAACCAGACCAGGTCCTGAAAAGCTGATCTGAATACCAGACCAGGTCTTCAAAAGATGATCTAAAAACCAGACAAGCTCCTGATAAGTTAATAGCTGATTCCTGTTATTTACTATTATCAAACATGGATGATAAAGTTTTAAAGCAGTTGGTGTTGACAAGAAATGTATCGAATAAAAAGCTTCGTAGTATAAAAATTGGTGAAATAGATACACGTGAGCAACTAAGAGACATTTTACATTTAAACCTATAACAGAACCTCTCAAAGAATTCATAAATAGTTCTAAAACAATTAAAAGAATGTCCATGAAAGAAGAAAGTAAAATCAAGACAGAAGTTGATACAAACAATGGCCCATATAAAGATTTAAATAGTGAATGGAAATTAGGTGAGAACAACCTCAAATTGAATGAAGATAAAATACAAGTTGGTGGCCGAATATAGGCTCTAATAGCAGGAGTATTTTCTCTAATGTTTCATAAAATACCAAATTTTGTGATAAGTTTGAACTTGAAATTTATAAAAAGATTTTAATTACTACTAATGTATACATACAGAGTCATCATTGTTCACTGACGGAGAACGATTTTATCAGAAAATTTTTTCTAGAAACTGGAATATACAAACTAAATGACAATTTAATAATATGGCTTAGGGCATTAATATTCTAGAATGTTTAAATGCAAATTGATGTACAACAACGTGAAATTAATTAGGCATAGAAGATAGTTATAAGATTTAAAAAGACATTCTAAAAATTAAATCATGTTTTGAAAGACATATTGAATTGGATTGATAATGAATAGATTGGAAAATTAACTAGATGTTAGTATAAATAGCTGAAAGGGCATCAAGTAGGCCACAACACTCTGGAAAACAACTCAATGTCAATGAAATTTAGTAAACCAACTCTATAAGCAATCTCTAAAATTTATTGTGTATTGTAGAAATATAATGAAAGAAATGGATGATATTTGGTAAGCTGATTTACTTTAAATTGGAGACTATACTACAGAAAATATAAAATATTGTTTGTTGTAGGCTGTAATTGTCACGTTCTCAAATTTTATATGGTGAGTATTGTTGAAAATAAAGGCTGCACTCTAAAAAACCAAGGTAATGGAAAATATTTTTGAACTGGTACGAATACCAAAAAACTTAAAAGCAGATGATGCATTTTTTAATAAACTCATTAGAAAATTCATTAAGAAATATTGGATTTACTCAATATGACATCAATAGTACAATGATTTAATAGATTATTAAAAGAACTGATGTGAAAAGAATTTATCAATAATGGTTCATATAAACCATATAGATATATAAAGACTTACTTAGTGTATAAAATAGAAAAGTTCAGAAAAAACTGCAAAAATCCAGTATACAGTAATTTGAAGATAATAAAATGCTTATATATAAAATTATATACAAATGAAATTACAAAGGAAAAATCTAGTTTGCCTTGTCTTTGAATAATTGATTAAGAATGATAGGTCTTAGGAAAGATAATTAACTTACTTTATTGTAATTCTCTAAACTTGTTGGTAAGTATGAAATATTGAGAAAACTTAAGCATTAAAAATTAAGTAAAACACAGCGTAATATTCAGCAACATATCATATTATCAGTTTTTATAATAAAAAGTGTACATTTTTCATTTTGAAAGCTCTAAGCAAAAAATTTTAAAATACGGCCTATTATACAAGATCTTAACTTTGTTCATTTCTATAGCTATCAGATCTTTAGAAAATATAAATAAACTAAAGAAATTGGACTTTGGTATCCGTTCTTTAAGAATGTAGATGTGTATAAATGAGTATCAAACAAATTTAGTGAATAAATATGGACTTCAACAAGAATCGTGCTGAAGCATGCAAAAATCATAAAATGCAATATAAACAGATATAACTTTATATCTGTATCGGTATGAGTATCAAATAAATTTACCGAAAAAATGAAAGCATGTCGAAGCATGTATAATTAAAAAAAATTCCTCACGTCATACAATTTTTGGAAATGAAATACATATGTACATCTGTATCTACTGTGTACAAAATTCCAAAGAGTGAATTCGTAAATTCTAATAGTATAGATTTTTAATTGAAACACGACTACACCTCGGACTCTGGCGTCACTATCGATAGAAGCATGCTAAGGCATGCATGCTAGCAAAGCATGCATGAATAAAGCTGTTAGATTATGATGATGAAAAGATTTTTTTTAATAATGAATTCGCAGACAGCAATTGTATCTGGATCAATGCAACTCATGAATGTGTTGTATAGGGTATGATTGTTGGTGATGAGGACCTTTTTTAAGTGAAAAATCATTACATCTGCATGCGATATAATCAAACATACGTTAATAAGAATAACTTTAAGCGGTCAACCAGTAAACCTCATGTTGAAACACTTGAGGTAAAATTCTCTCAAACATAGATATTCCAATGTTTCTGACACTTTATGCAAATACTTATGGTGAATTGCTTGCTGGTGGAGGTAACTGAGTTAGATGAAATCGATTTTCTAGAATAGTTGATTATTACACATGTATTTCCTTGTATATGAACTAATTTTTACATACATACATGTAAGGATCTCAATGAGTTAAGTCTGTAATATTCACCATACCTTGATGGTAACTAGCAAAGAAGAATTATTTAAAGGAGAGTATTCAATTGTCAAGCGGTGAGAAAAGTCGTTTATTAAAAAGTTGTATTTTACATGTTATAAAAAGTTGCTTAAAGTTGAAAACTTAATTAAAGTCGAAAAACTAAGTTAAAGTTGTCTAAGTTGTCTAAAATCAATTCACCTAAAACTACTTTATTTTCAATTTACCTAAAATTACTTTTATTTTCAATTAAAATAACTAATAATACTCTAAATACCTATATAAAACCCTTAAAACTAATAAAATATTTCTCTGAATATTGAAATAAACTGAATTATAAACTAAAGACTCGGGTTCTCATTAAAAATTGGACACAATCTTTTTACATTTGGGGGCTCAACCTTTGAACAAAACTGTTGTAAGTATAAAAAAAAATTTAAACTGTATAATTCCATAAAGAAAAAAAGTGTTCATGCAAAAGAATACCATAAAATCTAAAATATAAGAATATAAAATGTGAATAAATGATTTCAAATAACGGATCTACAAAATCAGTCGACAGTAAAGTACATAATACACGAGCACGAATGAGAGAAAAAAGAAAGAATTCAGATAGAACAAAAAGTGAAAGCGATAAAGTTGAATCAAACGAAGAAATAAATAATTTCAATGTGGTGAAAAATCTAAACGAAGCAAATAAAACAGCAAAAAGTAAAAAAGTGTCAGAAGCAAAAGTAACCGAAACAGAAAATAGTACAACTAAAGAAAAAGTAAACGAATACAGTACGAATAAAGAGATCAAGACAGAAAACGCAAATAAAAAAGTAACAAACATGGCAAAAAATTTTGAAGATGAAGATTTAAATTTAAATGACAATAATCAGTCAGAATTGAATAGTTTAATTAGTTTACTTAAAATTAAAATACAAAAGGACGAAGAGTATAACAACAAAGCTAACGTCACGGTAGACAATTTTGCTAAAATAGTGCGAGATTTTGACGGTGAAAATATTACAGTGGAGCATTGGCTCCAAAATTTTGAGGAGAATGCTGAAGCATATGATTTGAATGAAAAACAAAAATACGTTCATGCCAGAAATAAAATTATTGGTACAGCTAAATTGTTTCTTGATACGGTTACAGTTAGTGATTTTAAATCGTTAAAGGACTGTTTGTTGAACGAATTTAAAAGAAACTATAGCAAAAATTGAACTTCATAAAATATTAACAATCAACAAGAAGCAAGAAAATGAAACTTTTCATGAGTATATATTGAAGATGAGAAAAATTGCGGCATTAGGCAATATAGAAGAAAAATCGGTAATTCGATACATAATAGACGGTCTAAAAATAAAAAGTGAGTTTAAATACCAGATGTACACGGCTACGTCATATAAAGATTTGCGTGAAAAATATGATATATTTGAAACAATGAACATGAACCGTGATTTCGATTATAAAGTAAATAAAAGTGCAACTAACTCTAAGAATAAATTTATAAAATCCGAGCATTGCTATAATTGCGGTTCTACAGAACACAAAAGGAATGAATGTAAAAGTTCTTCAAAATGTTTTAATTGTAATAGATTCGGCCATATTGCAAAAAATTGTAATAAATCCAAAGGTGCTGACAAGATGGTGCAATTTGATGTTGATCAGTCGCGTTTTAAAATGATTAATTTTGTAATATCGAAATCAAGTGCTTAGTGGATACCGGATCCGACATTTCGATTATTAAGTTCAGTATTTATAAAAAACATTTCCTGTCGCACACTTTAGAACAATGTAAATCAGTGTTACGTGGTCTCGGTAACAAAAAAACTGAACCACTAGGACGTTTATCAGGTACGGTCCGCGTAGATGATATAATAACCGAACACAAATTTTTAATTATACCAGATAATAGTTTAATTTTTGACGGTATAATTGAACACGATTTTATTAAAAATTTTATGCTTATGTAGGATGGGAATGGCTATATTTTTAAAACAAAAGAAGCAATGCATGAAGAGCTTAAAGTATATAATATTAGCGCTGAAGAAATTGATGTTGACTTCAAGTTCAAGGATACTGTAAGTAATTTAATTCAAAATTATACATTAGCAAAGACGGCTGAAATATGTCCGGTAAAGATGCACATACTGCCAAACGAAAATATGAAACCCTTCAGACATGCTCCCAGTCGGTTAGCACCAGCAGAAGAAGAAGCTTTAAACGATCAGGTTGAAGAATGGCTGAAAAATGGCATAATAAGAAAATCTACATCAGATACTGCTAGTATGGTAGTGGTTACGAAAAAGAAAAATGGAAACTATAGAATATTCATTGACTTTCGTCAATTGAACGATATGGTATTAAAAGATGCATTTCCTGTGCCTATCGTCGATGATGTCTTGCAAAAATTAGCAAATCAAAAGTTTTTTATGGTAATGGACTTAGAAAATGGATTTTTTCATGTTCCGGTCGATGAGGCTAGTAAAAAATATACAGTTTTCGTCACAAAAAGAGGTCTTTTCGAATTTAATAAAGCTCCATTCGGGTTTTGTAACTCGCCGGCATGTTTTGTACGCTACGTAAATTATATTTTTCAAGATTTGATCAATGAAGACATCATGGATTTATACATTGATGACATTATCATTTATGGCAAAGTAGCAGATGAGTGTATCAAAAAACTTTAACGTATTTTAGACACAGCTGCACGTTATAGTTTAAGGTTTAATTGGCAAAAATGTTCATTTTTAAAGAACAAAATCGAATTTTTGGGACATACCGTTGAGAATGGTAAAATATCTGCCAGCAGTACGAAAATAAAAGCAGTTACAAACGTTGTAGTACCTAAGAATATAAAGGATATTCAATCCTTCTTAGGTCTGACAGGTTACTTTCGTAAATTTGTAGAAGGTTATGCGCAAATCGTTCGCCCTTTGACTGATCTCTTGAAAAAAGACATTGCTTTTCGCAAAGGCGGAAAAGAATTAAGCGCAATTAATACGATTAAACAAGCTTTAATAAGTGAACCAGTATTGCGGTTGTATGATAGAGAAGCTGAAACTAAGCTTCATACGGACGCCTCTAAAGATGGGTTCGGAGCAGCATTAATGCAAAAATACGAAGATCAATTTCATCCTGTATTTTTTTACAGCAAAAAAAACGTCTCCACAAGAAAGTCGGCTTCACAGCTATATTTTGGAAGTGAAAGCAGCATATTTAGCTTTCAAAAAGTTTCGTAATTTTCTTCTGGGCATTGATTTTAAGTTGGTAACAGATTGTGCAGCATTTACGCAAACTATAAAAAGAAAGATGTACCACGTGATGTAGCGCAGTGGGTGATGTATTTACAAGATTTCACATACACAGTCGAGCATCGCACAGCAAATCGATTAAAACACGTTGATCACCTGAGTCTATCCAGTTGATGTTATGTTTGTATCGTCAGATATATCTACCAGATTTAAAAAACTGTAAAATGAAGACGAATGTGCCAAAGCAGTCGTAAAAGCATTGCAGACAGGTGCTTACGAAAACTATAAACTCAAAGGTGGCCTTGTTTACAAATGTATTGACGGCAATGACTTATTGTTTGTACCAAAAACACTTGAGTCAGAAATTATTAGAAATGCGCACATAAACGGTCATTTTGCCAAGGAAAAAACAATGCATGCAGTACGTCAAAAATACTTTATCCCGCATTTAGAACGCAAATGTGAACAGATTGTAAACAACTGTGTTGAATGCATTATTTACAACAAAAAAACAGGTAAAAAGGAAGGCTTCTTGCACTGTATAGAAAAAGGCACCGTTCCGCTGCATACCATACATGTCGACCACTTGGGTCCATTAGACGCCACATCAAAACAGTAAAAATAAATATTTGCAACTATTGATAGTTTTTCAAAATTTGTTTGGTTGTACGCAACAAAAACAACAAGCTCAGAAGAAGTAATCCGACATTTACAGACGTGGTCGAACATTTTTGGTTTTCCCTGTCGAATAATAAGCGATCGAGGTCCTGCGCTTACTTCTAAGCTGTTCGAAGAATTTTGCACCAAGTCAGGAACAAAACACGTAGTAACCACAACGGGTGTACCACGTAGCAACGGGCAAATTGAGCGCGTAAATCGCACAATTTTGTCCATCATCGCTAAACTGTCGCAAGATGAGCCAGCTAAATGGTTTAAACATATTGGAAGAGTCCAAAAGGCTATGAATTCATGCGTTCATAGTTCGACCAAAACATCACCATTCGAACTAATGTTTGGTACAAAAATGAAAACAGATATTGACACCAACATAGTTGAAATGCTTGAAAACGAATTAGTTGAGCATTTTAATGAAGAACGGCGGCAAGTGAGAGCAGAAGCGAAGTGGCAAATAGAAAAGGCCCAAGAAACATATAAACGTAATTTTGATAAAAAGCGAAAGGAAGCAGTAGTTTATAAAATTGGAGACTTAGTCGCAATAAAGCGAACTCAGTTTGTGTCCGGCCGAAAACTTGCAAGTGAGTATCTGGGTCCATACGAAGTTACAAAAGTGAAGAGAAACAACCGGTATGAGGTAAAAAAAGTAGCTGATTGTGAAGGGCCAAGTAGTACATCAACCAGTTGCGATTTCATGAAGTCTTGGCGGTCTGGAAACTACGAATCCTTGTCATTATCCGAGGCGGATGATCTGCAGGATGGCCGAATGTAAGGATCTCAATGGGTTAAGTCTGTAATAGTCATCATACCTTGATGGTAACTAGCAAAGAAGAATTATTTAAAGGAGAGTATTCATTTGTCAAGCGGTGAGAAAAGTCGTTTATTAAAAAGTTGTATTTTACATGTTATAAAAAGTTGCTTAAAGTTGAAAACTGAATTAAAGTCGAAAAACTAAGTTAAAGTTGTCTAAGTTGTCTAAAATCAATTCACCTAAAACTACTTTTATTTTCATTTGACCTAAATTTACTTTTATTTTCAATTAAAATAACTAATAATACTCTAAATACCTATATAAAACCATTAAAACTAATAAAATATTTCTCTGAATATTGAAATAAACTGAATTATAAACTAAAGACTCGTGTTCTCATTAAAAACTGGACACAATCTTTTTACATACATATATTTATCTATATGTATACTTTTAAAAATTATATATGTAAATGTTCTCTATTTGAAGTATTAAAATCAAAAATTTCTGACACATTAGAAGGAAAAATAAATAAAAATATAGATTGATTGGCTTATTCGTATAGTCTGCTAACAGACACACAAAGCACAATTAAATTAAAGATATCAAAAATATGAATAAAATAAGCTGAACTTTAATAAAATGAAAAAAAATCGTATCTTCTAGAACATCAAATAAAAGCTAAAGACGATCAGCCTTCATAAAATAAATATATATCGCATAATCCAAAATGAGTTAATTCGTGCAGTATACGTGGTTCTTCTATACTACAGAAACCGTCAAGAGAGTAGATTTAAATTCTTAGAAAACGAGTTTGTTTTCTGTTGATCGCTATTCAAGAAGAAAATTGGTTTGTTTATTATGATTTAACTAATTTAAAAGTACATTCATATCTATACTTCTTAACATAAAAATCAAAAACAAATGTTATTCAATTCTATATTATATGTATCTAAAATTCCAAAAAAGCTGTTACATATACTATGTATGAAAGAATCTCCAGCTCCTCTAACTGCATATGAGTTTAAGAAAAAAAGCTCCTTTTATTAAATAGGGGACCAATTGAATAAAATTTTAGTTTGAAACAGTAAGCAAAGACTTCAGCTTACTGCATTCTTATTCATAATAGTATAATAGAATATATAACCACTGAAGGACAAATTTTTTAAATTTTTAAAGTGTTATAAGTTAAGCAATATGGAAAATAAACATAAATTTTATAGAGGACTGAGGTTTCAA